>ML437777.1:0-54255 GCA_005239525.1 Nicotiana knightiana
CTCTTAGACTTTTAAGCCCAATGCTTAAAGTCTTTAAGCCCAATGCTTAAAGTCCAACAGAAATATGATTGAATCATTCGTATCTTAGCTAGGGTTAGATGCTGATTATAGGTTCACGTGAATCAAATAACTTTTGTACAATCTATGCATATGTATATTAAGAAATCTATCAATATACAATTGAAAAACTATAGTATTAACGATTAACTAACCCACAAACTCTAAACCTTAGATTCGCTTTGATCTTAGCAAATGAAGTGTATTTTTTCTTTTTACAATCAACTAAAAAATATATACGCGCTTCGTGCGTAGTGAAGATTCATTTTAGAAAAATACTTCACTACAACAAATGTAGTAGTAACTCTTCTTTACTAAAGTCAAGTAAAAAGACATAACCATGACCAATTTAAAAAGTTTAGCACTTCAGTTTTAATTTTGGTGTTTTATTAAGAAAAACTAGAGATAATCAAAATGTCAAGAAATGTTAAAGGAATATTAGAACCTTAGAACATTGATAGATCATATGACGTACTGACATAGTAAATTTTTTCTTTCAAAAATTAAATTAAGAATTCAACCAAAAAACGACCACTTAACCACCTGTAAATTAAAGAACAAATACACCCAATTTTATAAAATTATACATTTATTTCTTTATTTATTTTCAATAATCTTACATTTCTACTACGTATTTATCTCTTGGAATGATAACCCAGCTTTTGCTCTTGTTCTGTTTCTCTTATACACAATTGTTTTTTGGAGTAATACATTCCAATATCTATTGGATGACAAAATACTTCATTTCCTCGCTTCTCCAAGTCCACCCCCTCTCCCAAATTATCTTTTTTAAAACTATTTTATCTATCTTAAATTCTATATATTGTGTACCTCTTATAATACTTATAATGCTAATCACCACTGTCACGTCCTGAACCTGGGAGGCGAGACCAACACCCGGTCCTCCTTGCAAGACAATTGCGAATGCTGACTAAATATCAATATAAAGTTGGTCCGGCAAGGCCGTCATAACTACTACAGCTGGCAAACCAACAAAATATACGAAAAAGGCCTACCAGCCCAACATACTGCACTAACTGACAGGATATGTCTACAAGCCTCTACTGGTGGATATACTGTGACCGGAACAACTCCCCGGCCTACTCATACCATATTTACATATATACACAAGATGTACATAAAGCTCTAGACCAGGAAACTCCAAAAGGCATGGAGCTTATCGGTCAAGCTGAACTCGGGCAACACTTAATGAAGAGGTCTACCGGTCTGTCTGTCTGAACCTGCACACATGAAATGCAGCGCCCCCAGAAAAGGGACGTCAGTACGAAATAATGTACCGAGTATATAAGGCAATATACTGAAAGCTGAAACTGAACTGATAATATAATAAATGAAAGCAACTGGAAGTCAAAGATAATCTGAATATATGCTTACCTGCTGATACTGACTCAGCTCTCTCAATATAGTAAGTAAAATAGTTGTCCGACCCTATAAGGCTCGGTATATATATATAACTGCTCTGCCTTAGTAGGCTCGCTCATAGGCGCTCGACTATACTAGACTCTGTATCTCGACCAACTGGGCTCGCTCATAGGCTCTCGGCCATAGTAAGCTCGGTATATAACTTACCATCTGATAAGAGGTTGTCCAATAGGGGCCTGCCCATCGATTATAGCTCGATGGTAATGAAAATACTGTAGTACAATATATATAGATTCTCTGCTCTCTTGACTGGAAGAAGAAAATACTCAATTGAATCTGAAGTCCCGATACAGAGAATATTGTAACTTATAAACTAGGAAAATATACGTAAATTCCGGGATATGAATTTTTCTTTATGCCTTGTTATCAAACTCGTATAGTTACGAGATCATGCAAAATGAAGCAAGAGCTTAGCTTAACATACTCGAGTCGATTCTCTTGACAATCCTTCTAAAACACTTCAATCACGATGAAACACGTAACAACGAGATCAAAATAGAGAACAATCTGTATGATATTCTTGAGAAAGATTGCACCGTACTCCCTTAGATCCGAATTTCCCACATTGCTATTACGCGATAATTCCATATGAATTTGCGGAAACTCCATCCGTTACACAGTAGATATAAAATATTTTCGTTGCAATTTGTGGCTTAAAGAAAGGTCTTTTAATATAATTCTCCAACAAGAATGAGATAGGGTGCCCATATCTTTAAAGTCTTGCCACCACCTCCTTAAGCACTTAATTAGGTGGCAATTTGCTTCCATAATTCTACAAATCCACGTGGAAGTAGTGTCTCCTAGTGATTATCCAAAATGTCACATAATTAATTGTCTACAAAATTCAGTTTACAAGTTAATCTCCCACTTAAAAATTCATAATTACTTAATTATCCACAAAATTAAAAATTATATTAAATTACTTAAAATGCTACTCACTTTATACATCTTACTATCATGGTCATGTGGGTACCTTGTATGGTACTAGTCCATAAATACCGGGTATTATAGCTCGGACCGTATTTTACCCCAAATTATCAAACCTCAACGAAACTCATTTTCTTTGACTTGCTTCCCCTCTTACCTTCACGAATTTATTTATTACTTGTTTGAAATAGCATAATACTTATAATTCCAATGTAATCTCATTCCCGAACTTACGTCGATTAACTTACGATAAAACTTTAACATATGAAATTGCGGGATGTAACATCTCATTTTTTGAGCTTCCATCAATTTATTTATGGCGTACTTTGACGTACGAAAACATGGGGTGTAACAACCACATGGCTCGAGTTAATAAACTTTTGTGGGAGGAGTTGAGAATGTTAACTTTGGTTAGAAGATTGAAGGGATTAGAAAATTTAAAGGTAATCTTAAAAAATAATGCAAAAGCTAAGGTTTTGACTCTAAAAATCTCATGTATTAAACACATTCTTAAATTTATCTCTGCCATTGGTTCTCAATTTTGTTCTCCCAAAACAATTACCTTTGTCCTCAAAATAGAAGTAAAACTTTCTTTCACAACAAATACTAAAGAAAAATATTAGAAAGATAAATATATTTGGCAAATCAATGTGCATATGTATGTTATGCTGTTAGTAATTCTAGATTATGCCTCTATTTCGAGGGTTGGCTTCCTAATGTGTGGTTATAATTTCATAGTTTAGTACATTATTTGCCTTGTATTTTATATGCTTTAATGATAAATTATACTTTATTTGCGTGTAATAGAGTCTATTTTATATGTAGGTGAATTAGAGATGAAAGTAGAGCAAAAGGAATACTTAAAGTCTAAAGCGTGCTCGAAAACAGAAAGAAGTGAGCAGCCTACAAATGAGAAAGCTAGCGAAGCCAAGCCTAGAGTAGGCGTTGAAGCTGGCGACGCCAAGCCTTTAGCTCGTGTGGGAGCTGGCGAGGCGAGGTAGAAGGCGAGGTCCTCCTCGTGTGGGAGCTGGAGATGCCAGGTCTGGGGCGAGCTCAATCTGTCGTTATACCTCGCGAGGCCAGGTTTGAGGCGCGCACATTCCGAGCTTTGAAGGTTTATTTCGTCTCCTGGTCTGACTAGGACTCGGCCTACGCATTTATGTATTTTCCTACACATATAAATAGACCTAAAAAGCCACTTTTGAAGGACTTTTGCAATCGGAGTCAAGGATAGCTCGTGGAACAACCATTGGGAGTTAGACTCATCGATTTCTACATTCCTTTATCCTTAATTTGTAGTTTAATTATGCAAAATACTTTGGATATTATGACTATGAGTATGAGTAGCTAAACTCCTAGTCTAAGGTTTTGATGGAACCTATTGAAGGATGGTTTTCTTGTTACGTTAATATAGATTTGCCGTAGTATTTTCTCTATTTGTTCAACTACGTTATTATTGTGGTTAATTGAAGGGCCCTCAATGGATTGTGCCTATTTAGTATGAATTACTCGGGAGAGATTACATATTTAGGTAGTTGTTGAATAAAATCACTCCTAACATATATGAGGGATCAATACGAAGGGTTTAAAGGTGAGATTAGGAATAACAAAATCTTGGTGCGATCCGAGTAAGCCATACTTTAGGCCAGCTAGCGTAATTCGAGAGAATATGTCTAGTAAATTATGGTAGTTACTCAGGAGAGAATTACAACACTCAGAGCGCTCATGATCGGTAGAGAAGACTTAGGCAAATTTATAGAAACGTAGCGAAAAGAATTCCGACAATAGGGGAAATCATAACCTTAGATCATTCCAATTCTTGTCTACTACCTGTTCGTTATTAGTTATTAGTTATTGCATTTTCATTACGTAATATTTACTGAATAAACAACCAAATTATTACTTAAATATTTCTAAAGATTGATTGCGTGAATTTGTGCGAGTCTAGTAGTTGTGCTTAATAGGTTAATTCCCTGTGGGATTCAACTCCGGACATATTAGCCGGAATATATCTGCAATGACCACTTAGTCCTTTTTATAAGGCATAGTTGTGCGTGATCAAATTTTGGCGTCGTTGCCGGGGAATTAACGATGTTGTTAATTGCAGCTAAAAGAAGTGCTAGAATTCTTAGTGCAGTCAATTTTCTTCATTTTAAACCAAAAAAACATTGAAATTCTAACGTTTGTAGTCTTGGGTGTTACAGGTGCATGCCTAGGAACTCCTCAAGAACTGGTGAATTGCTCAAAGCATTATCAGATCCTGAGAAAATTTTAAAGGCACTGAATAGTGCAAACAAGAAAGGCAAACAACAACAAAACTCGACGGAACAAATCGAACCAGACATGGATGACGAAATAAAAAATCCAATCAACAACAGAAACAATGTGAAGGAACCAAACAACCAGGGTGTGGTGCCTCTTGTACTAGAAGTAGCATTGTATGATTAAGCACAACCCACCGCTGACAATATGGAAATCGCAATTGCAGTCCCTCAGATACTAGCGAAATCATTTCAAATCACAAACAACATGCTACATTTGTTGTAGAACAAGGGACTGTTCTCAGGGTCATACATTAAAGATCCTCAGCAGCATCTGAAGAATTTTCTGTCGATATGTGTCACACAAAGGCAACCTAATGTGATGCCGGAAGCAATAAAGCTGTTGTTGTTTCCATTCTCGGCGACAGGAGAAGCTCAGACTTGGCTTAACTCACTTCCCATAAACTCCATCACTACTTGGGAGGAATTAGTCAAGCAATTTTTGAACAAGTTCTACCCACCCAATAAAACTGCCCATCAAATCGATGATATATTGAGCTTCAGGCAGAGACCAACAGAATCACTACAAGAAATGTGGGAGGGGTTCAAAGTTATGCTGGTTAAGTGTCCACATCATGGCATTCCTGATCAGATGTTGGGGCAGAGGTTCTACATAGGACTGGCAGACTGCTTAAAGGCCAATGTTGATGCTTCAGCAGGTGGAGCATTTTTGAGAAAAACATCCAAAGACTTAAATATCCTACTTGATAAGATGGACCAAAAATCAAGGTGGATGACAAGAGACTCTATGATCACTCCTATAGTTCATTCAGTGGCTTTGGATCCAAACAATTCCATAGATGAAAATATGGCCACTCTAATGACGCAAAAAAAGTATCCTCACCAAAAAGATCGATGAATCAGGCCAGAAGCAGCAGGTACAGATAGTTGATGCAACTAATGGGGGATTATGTACACCATGCATTAACCAACCATATGTATGCTCGTGGAGTGTGGAAGGTGACAACCAATACTATCAGGGAGATATGAACTATGTAGCCAACTATGGGGACAGAGGCAAGCTGGTCAGAATTGGGGACAACATAATCAAAAATATAGACCAGCACAGCGCAGTACAATAACAACAACAATGCTGGAGCTATGCGACCACAGGGTCAAGTGGTGTCTTACCAAAGGCAACAAGGTTACAACCAGCAAAATCAATAACTGGCTTATCAACAACCTCAACAACAACAGATTGTGAGACAATATGATGGGTTTGCTGAACTTAAGGGAATGCTTAACAACAACAACAGAATGCTGCAACAACTAATTGGGACCATTGGAAAAATGTAAGAGAGAGTGGACTCACATGAATCAACGATAAAGGGTATTGAGATTCAGTTAGGATAGATTTCGATGGCTCTAAATAATCGTCCCCAAGGGGCGTTACCTGCAGAGACAGTAATCAATTCTAAATAGTAGGGACCGAAATAGCTTATGGCAGTGAGTCTACGAAATGGTAGTGACCTAGATCTGGAGCAAGAAATTTCTCGCAAAAGCCGACCTACTGAAACACTTGTGCCAGTACCCATTGAGATAGACGATTCAACAAGATTAACTGAGGTGACAGTACAACATGCACAAGTAGCACAAGCAAAGAAAAAGAGGTTGCGAAGGAGATTGAGGTAATACAAGAAACGACAGTAGAAGCAGTGCCTGAGCAAGATAAAACTCAAATCATAGGAAAGAAGCGACCTCCAGCACCATTCCCACAGAGATTTACCAAATATCAGAAGGACGAGCAATATAAGAAATTCATGGAGATGTTGAAACAAATACATGTGAACATTCCACTGATTGACTCTTTGTGGGAGATGCCTGTTTATGCCAAAATGATGAAAGATTTAATGTATCGCATATTCAACTTCCAAGACCTGTCCATTGTTACATTGACATAGACCTGTAGTGCAATCGTAACGAGACCCATACTGAGAAGTTATCTGACCCAGGGAGTTTCACAATCCCATGTACGATAGGCAGCTATACTTTTGCTAAAGCATTGTGTGATTTGGGGGTAATCATAAACTTGATGCCCTTGGCTATCTACAAAAGGTTAGGCATTGGAAGAGCTAGACCCACGTCCATGTTACTACAGCTAGATGACCGGACGATGAAGAGGCCCTCTAGTATCCTTGATGATGTATTAGTAGAGGTTGAGAAATTTTTGTTCCCACCAGATTTTGTCATTCTAGACTGCCTAGTTGACCAGGAGATTCCCATAATTTTGGGAAGACCATTCTTGGCCACTGGGAGAGCTTTAATTGACTGTGAAACTGGAGAGCTCAAAATTTGATTAAATGATGAAGAAATAACATTCAACGTGTAGAAATCTATGCGGTGACCAAGTGAATTTGCTCACTGCTCTCTAATAGAAGCTATGGATGTAATTTTAGAGGAGGAAGATGAGACCTTGAATGCTAAAGACCCTCTAGCAACCTGTCTCATGAACTTAGATGAAGTAAATGGAGAAGACTTGGCAGAATGGGTGCTGGATCTTGAAGGCCAAGGGTTTTGGAAATGAGAGCTTGAATTTGAGCCTTTGCACTTAGAAGAAGGAAAAAATCCTCCAGTTAAGCCATCGATAGAAGATCCACCAAAGTTGGAACTGAAGCCGCGCCTCACCTCAGGTATGGTTTCTTGGGACCTAACTCAACTTTACCTGTTATTATCTCATATGGTTTGTTAGATGTGCAGAAAGAACAATGTTTGCAGGTGTTGAGTGAGTACAACACTGCAATTGGTTGGACCATTGCTGACATTAGAGGTATCAACCCGGCCTTCTGTATGCATAAGATTCTACTGGAAGATGGCCACAAACGTTCCAGAGAACATCAAAGAAGGATGAACCCCAACATGAAGGAAGTTGTGAAAACGGAGGTGATAAAGTGGTTAGATGCGAGATCATTTTCTTCATCTCCGACAACAACTGGATTAGCCCAGTCCTATGTGTGCCTAAGAAAGGTGGGATGACTGTAGTGCAAAACGAGAAAAATGAGTTGATATCAACAAGGACAGTCACGGGATGGCGAATTTGTATGGATTACAGAAGATTGAACAAGGCCACCCGAAAAGACTATTTTCCCTTGCCGTCCATTGATCAAATGCTAGATAGATTGGCTGGGAGGTCCCACTTTTTCTCTCTGGATGGATACTCAGGGTATAATCAAATCTCCATTGCCCCGAAGATAGAGAGAAAATGTCATTCACCTGTCCATATGGCGTCCACGCCTTCCGGAGTATGCCATTCGACCTATGCAATGCACCCCCCACATTTGAAAGGTGCATGATGTCCATTTTCGTAGATATGGTAGAGGACATCATGAAGGTCTTTATGGATGAATTCTCAATGGTGGGAGACTCATTTGATGATTGCCTAAATAATTTGAAAAGAGTGCTGAAAAGATGTGTCGAGACTAATCTGGTATTCAACTAGGAAAAGGGCCATTTCATGGTACAAGAAGGTATAGTCTTGGGGAACCTAGTGTCGAGTAAGGGCATTGAGGTAGATTGTGCAAAGTTAAATGTGATAGAAAATCTTCCACCACCCACTTCCATCAAAGCAATTAGAAGTTTCCTTGGCCACGCCAGTTTCTATAGACGGTTTATAAAAGATTTTTCCAAAATTGCTAACCCCTTGTGTAAATTTCTTGAAAGAGATCACCCTTTTGTGTTTTCTGATGACTGCAGGGTAGGTTTTTAGGAATTGAAGAATACGCTGGTGACAACACCTATCATAGTTGCACCCGAATGGGAGCAACCATTTGAGCTGATGTGTGATGTGAGCGACTATGCTGTGGGAGAAGTTCTTGGGCAACAAAAAGACAAAGTCATGCATCTAATATACTATGCAAGTAGAACTTTGAGTAGTGACCAACTAAATTACCCAATGACCGAGAAGGAGATGCTATCAGTGATGTTCGCATTTGATAAATTCAGGTCATAGGCTTGAAGGTAAATGTTTATACTAACCATGATGCTCTCGGGTACTTAATTGAGAAGAAGGAGTCAAAGTCGCGCCTGATTCAATGGGTGCTACTGCTACAAGAATTTGACTTGGAAATCCGTGACCGAAAGGCAATGAAGAACCAAGTGTATGATCACTTGTCTAGGCTGGAAGGAGTCGATAAGAAGGTTGAGGTGGAAGAGATTGTGCAGACTTTCCCGGATGAAAAACAATTTGCCACGAGTCTTGAGGTAGCGCCATGGTATGCATACATTGCAAACTACTTGGCGAGCGGTATTGTTCCCTATGACCTTTCCTCTGTTCAAACGAAAAAGTTCTTTCGTGACTGTCGCATGTATTATTGGGATGAGCCTTATCTGTTCAGGATTTGTGTTGATAACATGATCCAGAGGTATATCCCCAAGATAGACCAATCTTCTATTTAGCAGGCTTGTCACGCGTCACCATATGGTGGCCATTTCGGGGGAGTAAGGACATCTGCGAAAGTGTTGGAGTCGGGCTTCTACTGGCCAACATTGTTCAAAGATGTACACTTATGGGTGAAGGGTTGGGATGAATGACAATGAACCGGGAATATTTTTCGCCGACGTGAGATGACTATAAACCCAATCGAGGAAGTAGAAGTTCTTGATATAAGGGGAATCAATTTCATGGGGCCTTTCGTCAGCTCATATGGCAACAAGTTCATACTCGTAGATGTGGACTACGTGTCAAAATGGGTGGAGGCTGCAGATCTCCCTACAAATGATGCAAATGGGGTAATTGGTTTTTTGAGAAAGAATATATTTACCCGATTTGGCCCTCCAAGGGCAGTAATCAATGGCAGAGGCACTCACTTCTGTAATCGAGCCTTCGCAAAGTTGTTAGAAAAGTATGATGTATAGCACAAGGTTACCACCCCATATCATCCACAAACGAGTGGGCAAGTGGAAGTTTCGAACAGAAAGATAAAGAGAATTTGACAAAGAGTGTGAATGCTACAAGAACAGATTGGGCGAGAAAGTTAGATGATGCATTCTAGGCCTATCGTACCGCTTTCAAAACTCCGATTGGCATGTCGCCGTATAAATTGGTGTTTGGGAAGGCGTGTGACTTACCACTAGAGTTGGAGCATAGAGCTTTGTGGGAATTGAGGTAGCTGAATCTCGATATAGAAGCTGCAGGTACAAGTAGAGTCACAGAGTTGCACGAGCTTGATGAGTTTCGCTACTACGCTTTTGAGAGCACAAGACTATACAAGGAGAGAATGAAGATGATACATGAAAAAAATATTCTTGAGCGGAGTTTTAAACCCGAATATATGGTGTTACTATAAAATTCAAGATTGAGATTATTTCTGGGCAAATTAAAGTCAAGATGGTCAGGACCATTTAGTGTGATAGAGATTCACCCCACAGGAGCTGTAGAGATTGCTGCAGCAAAAGATTCTCGCACGTTCAGAGTCAATGGGCACAGGTTAAAACATTATTTGGGCATGGATGACGCGAAAGTAATGTCGGTGACTCATTTACTCGAGTCATCAAGGTTGAGCGAGAATTAAGTGCGATTACCCGTGTTGTGTCGCGACGTTAAATCAGTCGCTTCATGGGAGGCAACCCATTGTAATGTTGTATTCGTCGTGCCGCGATGTTAACTAAGGCGCTTGTTGACAGGCAACCCAATTAGTATTTGATTTTTAGTGTAGTTAGAATTTTTTTTTTCGTTTTTAGGTACTAACAATTTTGCAGGTGATTCTGGGCAAGTCACTCAGGGCATTAAGCGTCGCATGAAGGAAACCAGGTGAGGGAGCTCGCCTCGCGAGGGTGGAGACGAGGTGTAGCTGGCGATGGGGCTCGCCTCGCGTGGGTTGAATCCAGGAGCAGCGGGCGTTGTGCCTAATGTTGTGTGGGTCGAGGCCAGGTGCACTAGGCACTAAGTCTCGCGCCGCAAGAGTCCAGGCTCACGTTAGAGCTGGCCTCGCGAGGTGTTACGCGAGATAAAAAGAAAGCGCCGCCATGTAAGGTTTTTTTCCAGTTTATTTAATTTTATTTCCTTAATTTCTCTTAACACCTCCCTTAAAAACCCTAACTTAAAATGCCCAAACCCCACTGCCCACAAAAATACACACTCAGGCCAGTCAACACTGCCAAACCCCTTCCCTTCACAACCCCCATTGAAGACAAGCAATATTTGGCAATTCAAAGACAATTCAAAGGCAAATCCTTCTTCTTAAAGCATCGAAGGTATGATTTTTATCTCCTTCCTTTGCAATTTCGAGTTGGATGAAGGTATGAAATTAGACACAAAATTTGGGGGTTGTTCTTCATTGCAATAATGTGTTTTTGTGTCCCAACCCCATGAACCCTGTATGAATGGTGTTGCTATTGTATGAACACGTGGTAGTACGGAAATCCGAAGCCTATATGGGAGGGTGAAGGAATCCCTCACCCCTATAAGCACTTCCATGGCACTAGTACTTGCTAAGTGTTTGTTATAATGCCTCAAAGGCATTCTTTGTCCCATTGGAGCCCGAATCTCTGGGATTATAAGACTAGTTCTATGTAATCGTACACCACTATAAAATCTTAAGTGTCGGGTGGCTTACCGGTAGCCCGATGCTTCAAAATTGAAGGAAGCACCCATGTGTCATTGCTTGATTCTCCTGTTAAGAAATTTCGAGGTGAAGTCTGAGTAACCTCGGAAATTTGTAAAGATCATGTGTTTAATGTTGTAATACAGTTGTAACTGATAATGATTATTTGTGCAGGAACGAATATGCCTCCGAGAAAAGACACCGGCAAAGGAAAGTCACACTTCCACTGCTCCACCTAAGGCGAAGG
Source organism: Nicotiana knightiana (assembly GCA_005239525.1). Lineage (NCBI taxonomy): Eukaryota > Viridiplantae > Streptophyta > Magnoliopsida > Solanales > Solanaceae > Nicotiana > Nicotiana knightiana. The sequence goes on from ML437777.1 coordinate 11,535, forward strand.
CCACCTCCGTACCTCCCCCAATGAAGAGAAAATGGGGAGAAGCTACGTCCAACCAAGATGAAGGAGCACAAGCTGTGGCAACTATAGTAGCCATGCTTCCACAACCGCAAGGCCAACAAAAGTTTTGCATCAAAAGCACCCCCCCCCCCCCCCATACTAAGGATTGGTACAGACACTGTAGGCCGAAACATGTATATCCAGAAGCTTCTATCCATGAGTGCCGCCTGCAAGCAAAGTATCATGCAATTTGGAGGGGCATCCATGATTTGGGGTTGAGCTATGTAGTGATAAGGAGGTGTGACATCTCTTGCGACTCTGCTAGGGACAAGAACCCGGAATATCTGGTTCAGGGTTCAAGAATTCGAGCTTAGAATAATTTTTATATGTTGGATTTATTTATAACCTGATTTTACTTACATGTTCGGGCCTAATGTGCTAAATGTTGCTTTTTACTGCTTTGATATTATCTAAACTGTATATAAATTGGTACGAAACCCCTCTCTTATATCTTCTGAGGAGTGCACGCTGGCGTGACTTCTTTCTGTTAGTGTCATATCCTAATTTAGAACGAGGTTCAGACAAGTTGCAAAGCCGGATGATCTTTTGGTTACCGGTATGCTGCCCCCCTCCTCTGCTCGAGTTGTCCGCTCGGGTAAGCCAGGTCTAGAACAATACACCCAGGTTTTAAACCTAGAATAACTCAGCCTCATGCCGGATCCCTAGTAGGAGCGCTTGTTTGCATTATGTGCATTTGACTTAGGGGACTCAACACAGGGGTTGGGTCCGTCTAGGACAGGCGTACCCGGAAATAAAAGACCAACCTGATGCATTTTATGTGCTACCTGTGCATTTAATTTGTTTCAGATTGCATGTTGACCGGTTTTTAGACTAAGTGATGAAAACCAAAAAGAAAAATCAAGTTTGAGGTATGAGAGAGGATTTCACCCATTTCCAAAAATGGTGTCCAAAATATCCCGAAACTCTGCCGAATTTTGGAAAAAAAAAAAGAAGGAAAATTTTCTTGAAAAATAAAAAGATAAAAAAAAAAAGTGTTTTGAGAAAGAAAAGTTTTAGTCCAAAATGGTTTTTGTTTTTCTTTTCGTGTCAAAACTGGCCGAACTATGCTGGTTTGATTCTCACTGGATGTGGGATACGTAGGAAACCCTCATCGGGTCCAACCCCGCTTTTTGAAATTTTTTGAAAAATAGATATATGAAGTGTCGTCATTCTTGTCATAAATAAGTGGGTGATGCTGTTTTGTCTAAATAGCCGAATGTCCCAGTGGGACGTCGGAAGGTCGCTTTGCAAAAATAGCCACCGACGTTTTCTTTGTTAATTTTGGCCATTAGCGAACACAACCCTAAGAACTTTCATTCTGAAGTAATGAAAGGTCGTATTCGCGAAAGTAGCCCTGATTTATTTATTTATTTATTTGTTTTGCAAAAATTAGCCTTATGTCAGTTTTCAAATAAGATTCACTTTGTCTATAAACCAATCACCTTAATCTAAATGTGCAGAATGAGCACGAGTCAAAATTTATCAATAGGGGTCATGTCCAAGATTCCACTGGATCTATACATGTGGTGGGAAGATTTGGATAAACAAGGACGAGATGTGGTCAACCTTTATTTGAAAGGGCTTACCAGATTGCTAAAGGTCAGGTCTAGAGGAGACATAATAAGGGCTTTGGTAACATTTTGGGACCCAGCTCACAACGTCCTCCATTTCTCAGGTTTTGAACTCACACCCACTTTGAAAGAGATAGCAGGTTATGTGGGAAGTACTGAAGGTCTAAGGTATAAGTACCTAGTCACTCCAAGGGTCGTTACCCCCCACAAGTTTCTGGATTTGCTAAAAATAAGCAGGGGACTCCAGTATGCAGACTTGGCAGGTGGGTTTTTGTTACGCCCCGCAATATTACGTCGATATTTCATCCCGCAATATTACATTACGATAATGTTACATTTTGCAGTATTAAATTACGACGTTTTTGCACCCTATAGTATTGTACGTTGAATTTGTCGTAAGGTAATTGACATCAGTCAATGGAAAGAATTATTTGGAGATTAAAAGGATTATGTCATTTCAAAAAAAAAGTGAGGAATAAATTTGTGAAGGTGAGAGGATAAGGAAAGCGAAGAAAATGAATTTCGTTGAAATTTGGTATTTTGGGATAAAATACGGCTCGAGCTAAAATATTCGGTATTTATGGACTAGTACTATACAAGAGACCATAATAGTAAGGTGTATAAGATATGTGAAAAAGTGAGTAATATTTTAAGTGAGTGGGAATAATTCTCAATTATGCGAATAATTGGTTAATTATTGGATAATGGGTATTACCCAATTAATTAAAGAATTAATTGGATAAGAATGAGAAAACCAACGTGGCAGCCACTATGTATATATATGTACGACTCTTATAATGGATTGGATATGTGTCATAAGATGAAAGCCTTCAAAATTTAAGGTCTTTAGTAAAAAATGTTAAAGACTTTAAGATTTAAGTCTTTATTGATAACGTAAAAAGAAAGAGACTTCAAGATTTAAGGCTTTCAAGATTAAAGTCTTTACTCATAACAGTTAACTTCAAGACTAAAGCCTTCAAGATTGATACGGATATGCTATGGAATAAATTCTCTTCAACAAAATTTCACACGATGGTATACGGTGTAATAGCGACGGGATTTTGCGATTCTAAGGGAGTACAGTGTAATCTTTCTCAAGAGAATCGACTCAGGTATGTTAAGGCTATCCCTTCTTTCTTTTGGCATGGTCCAAATTATACTGAAGAAACGAGCAAATACGCAGTTTCTATAAATTCTCTATTCATAGAAATAGTAGGGGTGTCTATATTCTTGATTCCCCATGAGAATTATTATTATTTTCTGTTCATGGGTATCAGAATAATACGCAGTTGAAAAAGTTTATTCGGAAGGAATATTGAGATTATTACGTACTTTTCATGCATTTCATACATGTGCATTGACCCATGACCAGATAACGTTATATACGCGTATATATGTAAATATATGTATATGGGATATGGGAAAAATGTTACGGCGTTATATACGCACCACCACCTAATCAGCTGGTATATGATGATGATGTTGCCCACAGTGGCTGAAATATGATTCAAACGGTGTTATATACGCGTATATATGTATGTATATACATATACATGATTCAAACGGCGTTATATACGCGTATATATGTATGTATATGTATATGGGATATGGGAAATGTTATGGCGTTATATACGCACCACCACTTGATCAACTAGTATACGATGATGATTTTGCCCACAGTGGCCGATATGATATGATGGGATGCCCTCAGAGGCTGATGATGTTATGAAACATATACCTATGCACGACATGACATTCATACGCATATGCATGCTGCTAAAAGTGATTTATGATTTACAAAGTTATTCAGACTTACAGGTTGAGTTATGTAATCTATATTTCTTCCATGTCTCTTATGTACATTATGTGCCTAACATACTCGGTACATTATTCGTACTGACGTCCCTTTTTCCCGGGGACGCTGTGTTTCATGCCCGCAGGTCCCGATAGACAGGTCGAGAGCCCTCCAAGTAGGCTATCAGCTGAGCGGAAGATGTTGGTGCGCTCTATTTGCTTCGGAGTCGCTTGTTTGGTTAGTATGATCTAGACGTGTATTGTTTGGTATGGCGAGACTCTATCCCGACCTTTATGACATATATGTACTCTTAGAGGCTTGTAGACATATGTCGTATACGTGAAAGATTGTACGACCTTGTCGGCTTATGTTTTGAGTTTGTAAATGATTATGTTGGCCTATTAGGCCCGTATGTCACGTGTATATGATAATGTAATAAGAAATATACGTTACGTTGGTACTCGGCCGAGTAAGGTATCGGGTGCCCGTCGCGGCCCATCGGTTTGGGTCGTGACAAAAGTCCACTCTACGCTTCATATACCAGAGGTACGGGCATGAAGGAGGATTTGAAAACCCGGGAAATGGGAATTGTAGCAAAGGGAACCGATCGAAATGGGATGAGCATAGGCGCTTCACTTTTATGGTAGCTTTCTTAGGTCTCGTGGTGTTTCCCTGGAAGAATGGGAATATTGATCTGCGGGTAGCTGGAGTCGTCAGTGTTTTGATTACCAATGCCAAGAGCACTCTTGCCCCTATGATAATGTCTGAGATATACCGAGCTCTCACAGCTTGTAGTGCTGGGGTAGATTTTTTCGAGGGGTGCAATTTGCTACTACAAATGTGGATGATTGAGCATCTGTGTCACCGCCCTCGATATATGAGTTATGGATCCACGAGAAAGAGCTGCATTGAAGAGTTCGACACAAGGGTCTCAAGTTTTGAATTGCTAGAAGGGTTTGGAAATTGGGTATCCTGCCTTCGCTCCATAACAACGGGACAAATAGAATGTACACTGTGTTGGCTTCCCGTCGAAAAAGTTATGTATATGCAGGCTACCGGTCCTTACTTCCTCCTAATGTATCTTTGAGGCATTCAGCCTTACGCTCCATACCGGGTAATGAGACAGTTGGGAAGATACTAGGTAATGCACCCAGATGAAGATCATAGTGTTTATTCGGTCGAAGTCAGCTCCGATGGCCAGTTCCATGAAGAAACAGTTCGTCATATTTGGAACGAGTGCCAGTATCTGACGGCAAACACTCGAGTGCATGACTTGTCTAAAGGAGAGGTCTCACCAGCCTATCTTGCTTGGTATAGAAAAAAGAACACTGCAAGGGACGAACCTGAAAGACCAACCAAGAGGCCCCACATCCAGGAATTTGTTGAAGTGTCACAGGAACTGTGGGCTTGGTTGACCAAGGAGAATGAGTACAAGGCCACAATAGGAAGGCTGGAAAAGCAAGTCAGGGATCTTCAATTTGAGAATGGTTTGCAAGCCGCCGCAGATGAGGGTGAAAAGAAAAAGCTGGCTGAAGAAAATGACGCCCTCCGGGCCCAAATTCGGGAAATGAAAATAGCAGCCGAGAACCCCGTCAGAAGTGCAAAAGATGAAAAGCTTATAGATAATCTTAGGCGGAAAGTGGGTGAATATAGTTTTGATCTTAAAAAGACCGAGGGAGAATTGGCAAAGGTTCGAACAAAATTGGCTAGGAATCCAGAGGAAAGAGCACACTTGGTTCAACAATTAAAAGAAAAATATGACAATGAATCCGTGGGGTTGAAGAAAAAGATCACCGTCCTTGAGAACAAAATGACCAAGCAGGCAAAAGATTTCAAAGTAGAAAGAGAACACTGTTATGCCCTGATGTCACAGCTAGAGAAAGACCTGCAGCAGCTTCAAGAGCAAAATCATACAGCCGAACAAATTTTGGGGGCCATATCTCAGCAGATTGGACGGTTTCTACAAGAGAAGGTTATTATTAGAGAAAGGGTTAGGAGCATTACAGACTACATTGCGATGAAGTGCAACTAGTGTGAAGACATGACCAGGTCCATGTTCTTCGCTTCCATTATGATTTTTGTCCGACAGATCATGGATGACCTATTTCGCCTTCAAGAAGATATGGCGCCTAGGCCCGCGGTGAGACCGACTGATGTCATGCGGGCCTCTGGAGCAGTAATTGAGGCACTTATGGATGCATAATTTTTATTCGAGTCTGTATTTTTGATTTCTTCGGAGTTTGTTAGTCCGTTTTCGAGTCTGTATTTTCATATTTCTTTTGGAGTTTGTTAGTCCGTTTTCGAGTATGTATTTTCATCTTTCTTTTGGAGTCTGTTAGTCCGTTTTCGAGTCTGTATTTCTATCTTTCTTTTGGAGTCTGTTAGTCCACTTGTCGAGTCTATTGTTTCTCATGTTTAAATTTGTAGGGGAAGTCATTGCAATCAGGATATTTGTTTTATTTTATGAAAATTTGAAAAAAAAGAAAGAAAAAAGAAACCAAAAATCTATCTTTCTTTTATTTCGCATTTGTTCCCTGAACTACGTAATGATCTGATTCATGCGGCGCCGTGATACGTAGGCAATCTCCATAGGATTCGATCATAACCATAAAAAAAGAAGGGAAAAATCAAAGAGAGAAAGAAAATTAAGAAAATTGAGTGGAAGGAAATAATGGAAAAACGAGAGAGGAAAAACAAGTGCAAAATAAGAGGGAGTCAACAAAAATAGTGATTGGGAAAGGTTTTGGAGTGAAAGAAAAGAGAGAGAAGGGGAAAGTGCAAAACGCGAAGAGTTATCTAAAAGCCGGGATAAAGCATGCATCCGTTTAAATGCATGATTAGAAACTTTAACTGTGTAGGGGCGTTGCATCCCAAATGTGCGGTTGCCTATCTGTTAAATCTTTTAACGCTGACAAGTTTGCTGTTGTCATTGAGAGGCAAGTGGTTAGTTTGTTTGGCATTCTGGCAACCCACCCGTACAATACCAGGTCTAAAGACAAGTTGAGAATGGCTGGCAAAGAGCTGGATGCAAGTGTTATTGATCCGTCAAGGGAGGGAGAAGAGTCTGATGTTAATCTGAAAGAGGAGTTACATAAGTTGAAACACCAAATGGAAGAGATGTACCAAGCATGGATGAAGGGGCATCCACCACCATCATACCCCGCCAACCATGCTTTCATCCCGCCACTAGATTAATCCCAAGAACCTCCCACTATTGGCTCATCTTCGCAACATCCACCAGGCTTCCCCCAATACCACCACTATCAGGGCACCACTTCCCAAACCACACAAGCACCACCATCCAAACCAATCCCATACCCTCCTCCACCAGCCACCCCTGTTTTTATAGCACCCCTGCCCGCTACACTCCATCGATCCTCCAGTGAGCCATTATTCCATACCCAAGATAACCAATACTATCCCTCAGAGCCTACTTTCAAGCCCCCAGACAATTACTCCTACACTCCTCGTTTCAACCTCCTTGTCGAGACTGAGAAACCACCTAAAAACCTAGAGCAGGAGAAGATGTTCAGGAAGGTAAGATGCTTGGAACAATCGTTCAGGAACATGCAAGGATTGGGAGTCCAGGTGAGCGTAGCCTACAAAGATTTGTGTTTATTTCCCTATGTTCAGCTGCCTGTGGGATTCAAAATGCCTAAATTTTACCTATATGATGGGCATGGAGACCCGGTGGCCCATTTGAAGGGATTCTGCAGTAAAATGAGAGGAGCCAGTGGGAAAGATGAACTATTGATGGCATACTTTAGCCAGAGTCTGAGTGGCGCGGCATTGGAGTGGTACACTCGTCAGGATCACAGCAGATGGTATACTTGGGATGATTTGGCCCAAACATTCGCTCGTCATTTCCAATACAACATCGAGATTGTTCTAGATCATTTGTCTTTGACTAAGATTAAGAAGAAGCCTAGTGAAAGTTTCAGGGAGTACAGTTTCCGCTGGAGAGAACAAGCGGCAAGAGTTAACCCCCTGATGGAGGAAAACGAAATGGTGGAGTACTTTTGCAGGCTCTGGAGCCTACTTACTTTGGCCATCTGATATTGGCCATAGGAAAGTCTTTCAACGAGGTGGTAAAGATGGGTGGCATGGTGGAAGAAGGTCTTAAATCAAGCAAAATCATAAGCTACTCAAACATCAAAGCAACCACCCAAGCCATTCAGAATGGTACGTGGGGAGTGATTGGAAAGAAGAAGAAAGAAGATGTGGCAACAGTTGATTCAGGATCTTGGTTTGGACCGAGGGGCCCATCACCCCATTATACCCAGCCTCGACCCCATCACCGACCCTACCCCCAAACCCCATATAATCCACCACAACATTACTTCCCATTACCAGACCCTCAAATTTCTGTCCACCACGCCCAGTCATATACTAAACCTCCTTACTATTCACAATGGCATTCCCCAGCCCCACAGAACACTTACCCATCTCCACAAAATGCTTACCCACCCCCGCGAGCCTACCAAAACCCTGCCGGTCCAGGTTTCCGGCCCAAACCAGTATTCAGAAACGAGAGGTTGCAGTGGAAGAAAACTTTCACTCTATTGGGGGAGTCTTATACCAGTTTATTCCAGAGATTGAGGCAGTTGGATGTGCTGAGGCCAGTTGAGTCGAAATTGCCAAACCCTCCTCCAAAGAATCTTGATTACTCCTTGAGCTGTGCATATTGTTCTGGTACTCGGGGACATGATACGGAGAAGTGCTGGCACCTGAAAAATGCCATCCAGGAGCTCATCAACACAAACCAGATTGTAGTCCAAACCCCAGAGGCACCCAACATCAATCATAACCCATTTCCAACCCATGGTGAAACAAACATGATCGAGATAGTGCATAAGGAGAGGGAACCCAAGAAGACTTCACAATACGTCATGATGATTCGGTCTAGTGAGCTCAAGCCAGTAAAAAAACTAATGGTTGAAGGATCAGTGAACATGTTGAGCACGACAAAGGGTGGAGCCGCCTGTGGTAGCTGAGAAAAGATCCCCAAGTAATGCTTGAGCAGAGCAAGATAAGTCAAAGGTGATCGTGCCAGGGTTGGCGAGTAAGCCTATCATAATTGTAAAGGGTGCCCGTATGGACCCTGTCATCATCAAGCCTGTAACCCAGTTGCCGATAGTTAACACCAATGCTATCCCATGGAGCTACGAACGGGTGATAGTGACCTATAAGGGAAAGGAAGTGAAAGAAGAAGTCAATGAGGCCCAGGGATTAACCCGTTTGGGGAGATGCTTTGCCCCGGAAGAGTTAAGGAAAGCTAAAACATCCAGAGATAACCCAATTCTAGAAGAAACAGTCACTGAAGAAGAAGCGGAGGAGTTTTTGAGGAAAATGAAGGTACAAGATTACTCCATCATTGAGCGGCTGAGAAAGACGCCCGCTCAGATTTCCCTTCTATCATTGTTGATCAATTTAGATGAACATCATCGGGCCCTATTGAAAATTATGAACGAGGCTCATGTCCCTGATAAAATCTCAGTGAACCATCTAGAAAAGATTGCCAACAAATATTTGAGGTAAAAAGGATCACCTTCTCTGATGACGAGTTGCCCGTGGAAGGTACTGAACACAACAAAGCTCTCTATCTTACGGTAAAATATGAAGATTCTGTGGTCACCAGGGTATTAGTTGACAATGGATCCAGTGCACACATTTTCCCTCTCTCTACTCTGAACAAGTTAAAAGTCGATGATGAGAGGATTCACAAGAACAATATATGTGTCCGCGGTTTTGACGGTGGAGGAAAAGATTCGGTTGGGGATATAGTGCTTGAGTTGACAATAGGACCGATGTAAGTGACCATGGAATTCCAGGTATTGGACGTAGCTGTCTCTTACAATTTGCTGTTAGGTCAACCATGGATACATGCCGCCAAAGCAGTCACGTCCTCTTCGCACCAGATGGTCAAGTTTGAGTGGGACAGACAGAAGATCGTCGTGCATGGTAAGGAGAATTTGTGTGCTCACAGTGATGCCTATGTCCCTTTTACTGAGGCAAAAAATGACAAAGGGCCTTGGGTCTATGAAGTTTCTGAAACTGTACCGGTCGAGAAGGTTCCAGAAGGGAAATGTATTCCAACTCCAAAGATAGCCTCTGCATCCTTCATGGTGGCCTCGGAAATGCAGAAAAATGGCTTTGTGCTAGGTAAAGGTCTGGGTGCATCCTTGCAGGGTATCATACAGCCAGTGTCCCTCCCTGAAAATTTGGGTACGTTCGGTCTTGGATTCAAACCCACAACGGCAGAAGAAAAGAGCTAAAAGGTTGAAATAGAAGGCGTGGGCACTTCCAAAGCCTATCATGCGTCTCTCCAGGTCCTTTGTCAAGCCCGGTGCTAGGAAACGCGCAGTGTCAACAGTTCCAAGTCCTGTGGTTGACATTGATGAAGAGTTAATTGAAAGATTCCAGAGGTTCTTTGAGGATGTGATCATGGTAGAAGTCGGAGGAGGGTCCAGCAAAGCAGACGTGCAGTTCGTCAGGCCGAATGTAAAGATTAACAATTGGAAGACGACTCCTCTCCCTACTCGAAAGGAGTCTTGGTAGTTTGTTTTGGTTTCCTTTCTATCTGGGTTATTCCAGGGTTGTGACCCATATGTTTTTTTTGTTTTTTTTATTGATGTACAAACCCTGTTATCCTTTATTTTCAATGAAATGCAGTTTCCCTTTTCCATCTTTCCTCATAGTTCTTATTTTTGTTTTCTTTTCTTCTTTGTATAGTTCTTTTTATGCTGGTTTCAATGACATGACATGCATGAGGAATCTTCGGCCGAGTCTTAAAAGTCAATCTAATTCTGAAATAATAATCCAAGAAATAGAGTGTGATAATGAAACAGAATATGACGAGGATGAGGAATTTAAGGAAATTAATAAGGAACTAAATCATTTTGAAGAAAAACCCAAGTCTAATCTGAATGAAACGGAAGCGATCAATTTAGGAGATCCAGATAATGTCAGAGAAACCAAGATAAGTGCATATTGAGCCACAAATCAGGGAAGAATTAATCAAAGCATTGTTTGAATATAAGGATATTTTTGCATAGTTGTATGATGACATACCAGGCTTGAGTACCGATTTGGTGGTCCACAAATTGCCAATTGACCCGGAATTCCCTCCCGTCAAGCAGAAGCTGAGAAAGTTCAAAACTGACATGAGTGTGAAGATTAAGGAAGAAATCACAAAGCAGTTGGACGCAAAGGTCATTCGAGTCACGCGATATCCCTCTTGGTTAGCTAATGTTATGCCGGTGCCAAAGAAGGATGGCAAGACCAGGGTGTGCGTTGATTACCGTGATCTCAACAAAGCAAGCCCAAAGGATAATTTTCCATTGCCAAATATCCACATTCTGATTGACAACTCTGCCAAGCACGAGATCGGGTCTTTCGTGGATTGCTATGCGGGATACCACTAGATTTTGATGGATGAGGAGGATGCAGAAAAGACAACATTCATCACTCCTTGGGAACTTATTGCTACCGGGTAATGCCGTTTGGTTTGAAAAATATTGGGAAAACTTACATGAGGGAAATGACTACTGTGTTCCATGACATGATGCATAAGGAGATTGAGGTTTACGTGGATGATGTGATCATAAAGTCAAAGCAGCAGGCCGACCACATCGGAGATTTGAGAAAGTTTTTCCAAAGGCTCCGCAGGTACAATCTTAAGCTTAACCCTGCCAAGTGCGCATTTGGTGTTCCATCCATAAAGCTGTTGGGATTCATAGTCAGTCTTCGAGGCATTGAGTTGGACCTGTCAAATATCAAAGCTATTCAAGAGTTTCCACCTCCAAGGAACAAGACTGAGGTGATGAGTTTGCTTGGGCGTTTAAACTACATTAGCAGGTTTATTGATCAACTCACGACAACTTGTGAGCGCATCTTTAAGTTGTTGAAGAGGGATGCTGCGATCAAATGGACTGATGAGTTCTAGAAGGCATTCGATAAAATCAAGGGATACTTGTCAAACCCTCCTGTGTTGGTCCCGCCGGAACCCGGGAGGCCTTTAGTTCTCTATTTGACAGTCTTGGATAAATCGTTTGGTTGTGTGTTGGGTCAGCATGACATCGCTGGCAAGAAGGAGCAAGCCATCTATTATCTCAGCAAAAAGTTCACGTCCTATGAGGTTAAGTACACTCCCCTTGAAAGCACATGTGGCCCTGACTTGGGTGGCACAAAAGTTGAAGAATTATCTGTCGTCTTACACTACTTACCTCATTTCTCGCCTGGATCCTCTAAAGTATATATTTCAGAAGCCTATGCCCATAGGAAGACTTGGCCGAGAACCCGGTCGATGAAGAGTATGAGCCATTGAAGACCTATTTTCCTGATGAAGAGGTGACGCATATTAATGAGGTTGATCGGGAAGAAAAGCCCGGTTGGAGACTCTTCCTTGATGGGGCCGCTAACATGAAAGGTGTCGGAATAGGGGCAGACTCATCTCGGAAACAGGGAATCACTACCCTGTTACGGCTCAACTTCATTTTTATTGTACCAACAACATGGCTGAGTACGAGGCATGCATTTTAGGATTGAGGTTAGCTGTAGACATGGGAGTTCAGGAAGTTTTGGTCTTGGGAGACTCGGACCTCCTGGTGCACCAGATTCAAGGAGAATGGGAGACACGGGATTTAAAGCTTATATCGTATAGACAATGTTTGCATGATCTTTGTCAGCGGGTTCGATCAATAGAGTTCAGGCATATTCCAAGGATCCATAATGAGGTTGCCGATGCTTTGGCTACCTTGGCGTCAATGTTACACCACCCGGACAAAGCTTATGTCGATCCTCTGCATATTCAAGTTCGGGATCAGCATGCCTATTTTAATGTGGTTGAGGAAGAACTTGATGGTGAACCGTGGTTCCATGAAATTAGGGAATACATCAGTATAGGAGTATATCCGGTACAAGCCACAGGTGATCAAAAGAGAACAATTCGACGTTTGGCTAGTGGATTTTTCTTGGGGGGGAGGGGGGGGGGGTTGTACAAAAGAAGTCCAAATCTTGGGCTATTGAGGTGCATCGATGCTAAGCAAGCCATGACTATCATGACCAAGGTACATTCCGGAGTTTGCGGGCCGCATATGAGCGGGTATGTTCTGGCAAAGAAGATTCTTCGAGCAGGGTATTATTGGCTCATCATGGAACAAGATTGCATCAGCGTTGTGCGCAAGTGTCATCAATGCCAGGTACACGGAGACTTGATTCACTCTTTGGCATCTGAGTTGCAGACAATGTCCGCGTCGTGGCGCTTTGTTTCTTGGGGCCTGGATGTCATTGGACCAATTGAGCCCGCGGTGTCAAACAGGCACATGTTCATTCTGGTGGCCATTGACTATTTCACTAAGTGGGTCGAAGCTATAACTTTCAAATATGTGACCAAGAAGGCAGTGGTCGACTTCGTTCATTCAAATATCATTTGTCGGTTCGGAATCCCAAAAATAATCATCACAGACAATGGCGCTAATCTTAACAATCATTTGATGAAAGAAGTATGCCAACAGTTCAAGATGACGCATCGGAATTCCACTCCGTATTGCCCCAAGGTAAACGGAGTTGTCGAGGCAGCCAACAAGAACATAAAGAAAATACTTCGAAAAATGGTGCAAGGTTCCAGGCAATGGCATGAGAAGTTGCCTTTTCTTTTGCTAGGTTATCGCACTACTGTTCGCACTTCAGTAGGTGCAACTCCTTATTTATTGGTATATGGTACTGAAGCAGTGGTACCCGCGTAAGTTGAAATTCCATCTCTTCGGATTATTACTGAAGCTGAAATTGACGATGATGAGTGGGTCAAAACCCGTTTAGAGCAATTAAGTCTGATTGACGAGAGCATACAACAAAAAGGTGCGTCCCCGGAAATTTGAAGTGGGTCAGCAAGTATTGTAACGCATCCTTCCACATCAGGCTGAAGCAAAAGACAAGTTCGCCCCAATTTGGCAGGGGCCGTTCATCGTAACGAGAGTGTTGTCCAATGGTGCTTTGTATTTAACAGATATAGAAGGCAAATGTGTAGATACGGCTATCAATTCTGATGCAGTCAAAAGATATTATGTATGATTTCTTTGGTTTAAATTATGTTTGTTTGTACTTGTCATGTTTTGGAGATTGGAATGACAAAGGCATTTTATTCTGCTATCTAAACACTTTACCTTTGTTACCCCTTTGAGCCTTATTTATTTTCTTTTATACCCCTCTTTTGGAACCAGTAGCAAAGTTCAGAAACACGCACACAAAGGTAAATAAAGAATGAAAAGAAGAAAAGGAAAAAAAAGAAGAAGAAAAGAATGAAAAAGAGTGAAAAAAAGAAAGAAGAAGAAAGAAAAAAAAGAAGAAAAGAAAAGAAAAAGAGAAAGAAGAGAAAAGAGAAAAGTAACAACAACAAAGCAATTCCTATTAGATGAACTACGTTTGACCTGATTCCTTTTAAGGATACGTAGGCAGCCTCACGGTTCGGTCCCATCCAAATAAAAATTCAAAAGCCCCAGGCAAAGAAACTGGGGCACAAGTTGTGGCTATATAAAAGATCTGATTCCAAAAATTGTAATTATGAACCCACTCAATTGTTTTGAGCCTTTATCCTTTCTTTCTAATCCCATCCAAAAGCCCGCATTATGGTCCAAAGAAAGACCTTCCGAGCAATGTTTGAGAATGCCAAGTCAAGCGAGACAGAGGTATGATTCACACCAAGGGGCAACACTCTGTGCCACACAAAGGAAAACAAATAAATGAGAGAGTCTTATTGGTGAAAACCCTAACGGGCACCGTAAGGCGATGGCGAGCCGAGAGAAATTAAAAATGAGAGAGTCTTATTGGTGAAAACCTTCATGGGCACCGTAAGGCGACAGTGAGTTGAGAGATGAACAAATGAGAGAGGTTTGTTGGTGAAAACCCTTCAGGGCACCGCAAACTGAATAAGGTCAGCGACTTGGCGAAGAGATTGGGTTATGGAGATCCCGGGCATAAGGTATGACAACTGAAAGTTGATTGGTTGAACAGGTTGGGCTGATTAATCCGAAATGCATGTCATGATCATTGGTGCCAGTTGCCTCACTCAAATAAGTCTCTTTTCCTTTTTCTCCCACAAATAGTCATCCTGTTTCGAATTTTCTTCTTTATTCCTAATTCTCAAAGTCATTGCATTTCATTTCTTTTGGGTTTATTTCTCTAAGGCTTTACCGATGTCAGCCTTGTTTAAGCAAGTAAAGAAGGATTCCAAATCTTACTACCAACTTCTGAAATTGCACAAAGCAAAGTGCGGCCAAAACATACCAGAAATAACACAATGCAAAAATGGAAAATAAGGTGTTAGTGAAAGTTCAAGTGGTCGAGTGGTTTGTGAATGTTGTGGAAGATGCAGAGTTTCAAATGGGAAGGAAAGAAATGTAAAACAGTGGTTTGAGTGCAGGTCATTCGGGTCTTTCAGGGTCCTGTGGTTGAGATTCAGTCAGAAAGTCAAACAAATTCTTGGCCAGTTCAAAGCAGCCGGTTAGAACAAAGCACGACAGTGGGAAGGCCATCTTCAGCAAGAATGCCACAAAATAACCACCCCATTTTTCAAACTGATAAAGTTTTCTTTGATTGAAACAGGGGCAGGAAATCTCGTTTGTTCCGGAGGAACCCTCCGTAAGGAAAGCATGCACCGGACTGGTTTGACCGTGAATTCTCAGGACCCTCCTGGATAATGGGATTTGATTTCCAAATTTCAAGGATTAGTTTTAAGCTCTCAGGACCCTCCTAGATAATGGGATTTGATTTCAAATTTTCAAGGATTAGTTTTAAGCCTGAGGACCCTCCTGGATAATGGGATTTTAATTTCAAATTTTCAAAGATTTAGGTTTTAAATTTTCAGTACCCTCCTGGACAATGGGACTTAGTTAAAATTCAAAAACATCCATGAGTAACAAGATCCAACATAAGCTCTACTTTGAGGAAATATAGTTGGATTTAAAGTATTCATTCTTAAGATGAGATTCAATTTGAAATTATCAGGACCCTCCTGGATAATGGGATTTAGTTTAAATTCTTAGAGATTTTGGGTAACATGACTCGATTAAAATTCACAGATGAGCCCAAATACCAAACTGGGCAGAAAAAGTTCTTTGTTTGTCTATTTGTTGTAATCAGGCGCCCACCTGTAGAACAAGGGAATGCAGTTCAAGTTGTAGAAATCAGGCGCCCACCTGAAGAACAAGGGAATACAATTCGAGTTTTGGAAATCAGGCGCCCCACCTGGAGAACAAGGGAATACAGTTCAAGTTTCGGCAATCAGGCGCCCACCTGGAGAACAAGGGAATGCAGTTCAAGTTGTGGAAATCAGGCGCCCACCTGGAGAACAAGGGAAAAAAGTTTGAGTTCCGGCAATCAGGCGCCCACCTGGAGAACAAGGGAATGCAGTTCAAGTTGTGGAAATCAGGCGCCCACCTGGAGAACAAGGGAAAAAAGTTTGAGTTCCGGCAATCAGGCGCCCACCTGGAGAACAAGGGAATGCAGTTCAAGTTGTGGAAATCAGGCGCCCACCTGGAGAACAAGGGAATACAGTTGAAGTTTGGCAATCAGGCGCCCAACTGGAGAACAAGGGAATACAGTTAAAGATTTTGGCAATCAGGCGCCCACCTGGAGAACAAGGGAATACAATTAAAGTTTTTGGAGATCAGACGCCCACCTGGAGAACAAGGGAATACAATTCAAGTTTTTGGTAATCAGGCACCTACATGGAGAACAAGGGAATACAGTTCAAGGTTTTAGCAATCGGTGCCCACCTGGAGAACAAGGGAATACAGTTTTGAGTTTTAGCAATCAGGCGCCCACCTGGAGAACAAGGGAATACAATTCAAGTTATGGAAATCAGGCGCCCACTTGGAGAACAAGGGAATACAGTTCAAGTTGTGGAAATCAGGCGCCCACCTGAAGAACAAGGGAATAGAGTTCGAGTTTTGGAAATTAGATGCCCACCTGGAGAACAAGGGAATACAGTTCAAGTTCCGACAATCAGGCGCCCACCTGGAGAACAAGTGAATGCAGTTCAAGTTGTAAAAATCAGGCGCCCACATGGAGAAAAAGGGAAAACAGTTGAAGTTTGGCAATCAGGCGCCCACCTGGAGAACAAGGGAAAACAGTTAAAGTTTTTGGCAATCAGGCGCCCACCTGGAGGACAAGGGAATACAGTTCAAGTTTTTGGCAATCAGGCGCCCACCTGGAGAACAAGGGAATACAATTTCAAGTTTTGGAAATCAGGCGCCCACCTGGAGAACAAGGGAATACAGTTGAAGTTGTGGAAATCAGGCGCCCACTTGGAGAACAAGGGAATATAGTTGAAGTTTGGCAATCAGGCGTCCACCTGGAAAACAAGGAATACAATTGAAGTTTGGAAATCAGGCGCCCACCTGGAGAATAAGGGAATACAATTAAAGTTTTTGGCAATCAGGCGCCCACCTGGAGAACAAGGGAATACAGTTAAAGTTTTGGCAATCAGGCGCCCACCTAGAGAACAAGGGAATACAGTTCGAGTTTTGGAAATCAGGCGCCCACCTGGAGAACAAGGGAGTACAATTGAAGTTTTGGTAATCAGGCGCCCACCTGGAGAATAAGGGAATGCAGTCCAAGTCTCGGCAATCAGTCACCCACCTGGAAAATAAGGGAACCCATTTCAGAATTCAATTCGAATTAGCAACAACAGAAATTTGCTTCGAGAGTGCAGGTCGACAGTTTGAGATGTGCAGCAGAACTGTAGAAGATCCAATATCAAGTCTTGAAGACCACAGATAGAAGACTTGTAATTCATAGCTGATAGATCTGTTTAGTTTTTCTTTTATTTTGAGTTTAATGTAAGGACAGGAACCGCAGACCGGAGCCTCGAACAATACCTCACTCGACACTCAAACTCATCCTTCCATCATTCTCCAGAACTACACTGACCTGATTCATTTATAACCAAGGATATGTAGGCAATTTCGGAAGCAAGTTTCGGTCAGACTTTTTCAAAATGCTTCCCACGGAGTATTCAAACAGGCAAAAATCGCTCGTATCCGCTCACTTTATCTTTGCCCGAAAACTCTTCGTGTTTCCGAGCAAAGAGGGAAAGCTGTGAGCACGTTATTTTTTTCCTATATGAAATACTCCTACAAATTAAAGAAAGTAAAATTTTCCCAATTATTTACAATTTTGTAGGATTTTCTGTTAATTGTTTGCTTTTTGTTGCATGTTTACTTTTGTTAAAAATCATGAAAAATGTCAAAAATACCTTGCATTGCATTGGGTTTTGTTTTCATATTTTAGGATTAATTAGTAAATTAGTTGTTTTATTTCAAAATGAAAATCACAAAATTGACTCCCTTTTGCATTTTCGGCTTTTTAATTTCAGATTAGTAATGTCCTCTTTTAATCTAGTGGTAGTTAATTTTTGTAAATATTATAGTAGATAATTAGCTTAATTTTGCAAAGTAATTTAAAGAAAGAGAAAAACAATTGAAAAAAAAGAAGCTTAGTTTGGCCTTAATTCAAATTGGGCCAATAGGTTAATTTGGCCCAAAATTCGTCCTTAACCCAAATATCCCTACCCAATCTTTTGACCCAACACTCAACCTGTCCCACTACCCATCAGACCCGACCCATGTTTCCTTAAATCCTAGCCGTTGGTCTAGCTAATCCAAGGGTCCGTATTTAATCCCACACCCCATATAAAAACTTTATCTCCCAAACAAACCCTAACCTAAAGACAGGCGCACCAGCCCCTATCAGACCTCTGCCGCCCTTCACCACCCCAAAACTCGCCGGAAATCTCCAAAATCCGGCATGTCCACATAAGCTGGTTACCCCCTCATCTCTCTCTATCCACGTCATGAAACCCTAACAGACTCTGACACAGAGAATCTTGCTTCTCTCTCACGCGCTCCTCAATCTCTTGGACGAATTTGAGATCAATGGGTGCCATAGGATCAATACCTTTGATCCTAGTCCTCCATTTGTCGAAAATCCGTCCGATTCGAAGAGATCGATGGTTGGAATTCATTGCTTGGCCAAAAGGCTAAAGCTCCGAGGTGAGTATATATGTAGAGAGTTTTAGGAAGAAACAAAAAGAAGTAAAAAAAATCAGGAGAGAGGAATAATCTAGGGTTTTAATTTTGATTGTCTTCTTCTGAATTTTTCTCGATCCGTTCAAAAAAAAAAAAAAATAGAAGGATTTTTGTACTTCTCCAGTCCGAAAAATACACTTCAGTTTTCTGGTTTTAGTTTCTTTCATGGAGTTAATTCGATTTTCAAAAATGGAGATTATTTGAGGTTTGAAGCTGTTGTTCGAGGTCGAAGGTTGAGGTTTCCGGTTTTCCATTGAAGATTCTGAGTGAGATCTTGGCTCATTTCACCATTGTAATTTGCTGAAAAATTATTTGAAGTTTAACAGGTTCATTTTGTCTTTCTTAGCTCATTTGATTTTTTTTGTTAGATTTAACCTTCTTTCATTACTTGTGTTCTGCCTTACTTCTAGGTGCAAATGATTGTGGTTTCAAATCTGTTTGGTTTGTATACATTGGACTTCTATCTGAATTAATTTTTTGATCAATGAGTTGGTATTCGAATTGTGTTGAGTTTTTGCATATATAGGCAGTGTGTTCGACTGGCTTTCTTCAACTCATTCTGTCGTCTATGCTTCTTGACATTAATTTCGTTTAGCTTAGTTTGAACCATGACTGAATAGTTGATGATTTGTTGAGGCCTATCAGATTCGTTATGGAGTTAAATCAACTCGACTTCCCTGTATTTTGAGATTGAGTTAACACTCTATTTTGCCTATGTGAACGATCTAAAAGTGAAAATCCTATTTTGTCTGAATGCTGCTTTCCTCATATGTTAATTGACCCATTGTTTTAGCGATCCATGCTTGTCATGAAGCAGTAGTTATTTCGGGTTTCAATCAGCTGGTAATGAATTGGTTTAATGTAGGTACCATAATAAGATTTGATTCACTCTTGTCATGTTCGTTCTAGTTTTGCATTCATATGAACTGTTTTCCTCTGTGTTAGTGCATTTCTTTAAGTTGATGACACTGACTGGGTGATCTTCATCTTATATCATTTTACATAAATTATAGAGGTGTAAAATTCGGCTTGTATTTCAATTAGCATCAGTCTCAGTTAACTGAGGTTCAGTCTTAGCCTTATCTCCTCTCTCGTTAATGATTTTCAATGTCTATGATACTTGCTCAAATTGTAATTCACTGGTTTCTGTTTGAGCAAACGGTTCTGAAATTGCTCCCTTGTTTTATTTTATATGTGTTTGGTTGCGTAATGTGTTGGAGGTTTGTTGTTTGCGCGACATGATTTTTGTAGCAGTTGAAGCTAGCTAGTTTGATTCAATACAGATAAGTATTTTGTGTTTGTAAACATCATTTCTCGTTTCTTGCTTTGCGTTTAGTATGAGAGTGTGGTTGCTTCAATTTTGTTTCTTAGTATGAGTCAGTTACAATTGTTAATTAGTAAGCCGCTGGAATAAGCTTAAAAGCTTTGTTTAATTTCAAGTAGTTTTCTTGGTTAAATCTTAGAACGTGACCAAAGCCTTCAATGATGTAACTGACTCGAGATACCTTCTACGGAATTCTGTTAACTCGAGAGAAGCTTTGTTTAATTTCAAGTAGTTTTCTTGTTATTGATCTCGTTGGCAGCCTGTAAAGTTAAAACCATTTGTTTCTCCCATGAATGACTTTTATGACTATTGGGCCATTCTTTATCTCAGACTTTAGGAGTAAACAATCTTATAAACATTCGTATCCTGCTTTATGCGCGATTTCTAAATTATTGCAACTACGGTTCCCGTGACATGGTTGTGATATATAATTTCGAATTTGATTAAAGTAGGAGCATTTTTAATTTGCTTTAAGAATAATTTGAGGCCCTCACTTAAATATAAAAGTTAGTATGGAAAATGCCTTGAACTCTCGTAGTTTGCTCTAGGCACGTTAATTAAATAATTGTCATAACTTCGGGTACGATTCTCGTGACGTAGTTGTGACGCTTAACTACTAAAATTTGGGGTTACATTTATGTGATTCGGCCACAATTTAGGTTTAATAAAATAAACACGTTGTGGATCATGGGTATGGTTCCCGTGACATGATTCGCAATGTGTGACCAAATAATTAGTTGTATAACAATTGGATTATTAAAAAGCGGTTTAAAAGGAATAAAATGCACGTAGGTTTCAAACAATGTCTTAAAATTAGATAAATAGGCCAATAATAATAGTTGAGCAACCGTGCTGAAAGCACGGAACCCGAGAATGCCTAATACCTTCTCTCGAGTTAACAGAATTCCTTACCCGGATTTCTGTGTTCGCAGACTGTAAAATAGTCAATTTTTCCTCGATTCGATTTAAACCGGTGACTTGGAACACCATAAACTATCCCAAGTGGTGACTCTGAATTTTAAATAAAATAATCCCGTTTCAATTGTGTCACGACCCAAATTTTTCTATGTTGGGTATCGTGATGGCACCTAGTCTTAAGGACTAGGTAAGCCTAATATTCAGGAATAACAACAATAATAAATAGAATATATTACTTTTCTGAAATAAATAATTCTTTACACATTGTGTATTCCCAAAACCCGGAAGTACAAGTCATAAGCTTTCAAGAATTTACACTAAAACTCCTAAAAATACCACTGTTAAGAAATAAGTGCAACAATGCAAACAAAAATGTAAGATGGTGACACCGAAACTGCGAACGCTGGAGCAGTTTTACCTTGAGTCTCCACAACAGCAACCGCGCTACTATCAATCAATCGGCCGGCTATATGAAAACTTGGAATCTGCACAAAAATGTGCAGAAGAGTAGTATGAGCACACCACAGCGGTGCCCAGTAAGTATCAAGACTAACCTCGGTGAAATAGTGACGAGGACTAGTCAAGACACCCACTCGTCTAATAAAAACTAAACAAGTATCAATATAGAAATCAAGGAAATAATGATATACACATAAAGGCTACGCAATATAGCTAACAAGACAGTGAATTTAATAAAGAAGGAAAACAATAAGTATCAGCGGAAAACCATGAAGTAACACAAAGACTGAATAGAACATAAACAAATCCGGCATGTAAATATACAACACGTACATAAATTGACTCAACAACTTCAACCACTTCTACATTAATTTCATAGTCATCTCCACGAGGTTCCGAACCTCGGAAAAATAACCACTTACGGGTCCCAATATCCGAACCCTAACACTTGACATCTTGCACCCTCATTCGAGTACTAACTGCACGGACGACTCACGTGCCAATTGGGTCATTCCCACCCATACGGTAAGCACAACAAGAGTATCTATACCTAACAACAACAAGGAGTCCTGAATCCATTAGTAGTACTTAACTACGTGTATGCTTGTGCAGGTGTCCTAACATGATTTCAACAACCAATAGACATAAGGAGAACAAAAGGGGCAACACATACATTCTCATCTCATAAATTTCCACACGAATGAACTCACACGGTAAGTGTTCCAGTACACAATATCAACAACAAGGAATGCCCCCAGGCCAACACAAGTATCACAGCCAATCCCTTACATAACCCACCTTGTCACGCCACGTGTGCAATAGTACAATATATGCCCGCCTTGTTTCGCACCACGTGCATAAACATGTTCCCACCTTGTCACGCCACATGCGCAACACTCAATCTCGTATCCCGCCTTATCACGCCGCATGTGAATTATCAATAGTAAACACGGCACGACAGAAACCTCGTGAAAATCCCCATATCAACAACCGCACGGCAGAAACCTCGTGCATCACCACAACAAGTACAACAACAACAATAACAACAGTTCAAGATACAATTAATACATCAACTCAAGAACCTTCGACCACAAGATAGGAAAAACTAGTTCACGAGAAATAAACATAATAAAGAGAGCTAGGCATATTACGAATCACTCAACAAGGAAGGAAAATAGCACGTAACAGCCGCACCTAATTACACGGGCGAACAACAAGAAATCAACACAAATCCGATAACTCCATATAAGGGCAAGTCGCGAAGGTATAGAATATCTAAACTTCTTTTAAGGTTGAGCAGTTACGAGAATATTCTACTGTTTCCACTTAAGGACAAGCAGCAGAGAATAATCATAACTTCATTTAAGTCCAAAACAATTATAGGTTGAGATGAAGGTAATTTCAAATTTGAGATACGCAGTTAAGAAGATATAGCATGACAGTAAAGGAAATAAAATCTTCAGATAAGTCAATTAGGCAATAGGAGTAAATCCGAAAGTAAGAACTTCCACATTTAAGAAGATAAAGATGACACTAGAAATTAGGAATTTCAATCATGCTAAGGACAATTCATACTCTGCGAATATAAGGACCTAAGATTCCTAAAGGGTCAACTTTCCATAAACAAGTCCGAGCATGCACTCGTCACCTCGCGTACATGTACTACAATCAACATAGAAGACTCAAATCCTAAGAGGAAATTCCCCTACACAAGGTTAGACAAGATACTTACCTCAACCGCTCAAATCAAACTTGAAATCAAGTTCTTGCCACGGGTATCCGACTCCCAATGGACCAAATCTAATCAAATCAATAGCATCGTGTAAATAATACTACAAGCAACAGGTTAACTAATAAATTCGAGGCTAAGACGCGAAGTTAGGAAAATTGCCCAAAAAGTATCCCGGGCCCACGTCTCGGAATCGGCTAAAAATTTACAATTATGAACACCCGCTCAATTATGAGAACACTCGAACAAAAATCATCAAAACCCGACGTCAAAATCACACTCAAATCTCGAATTTTCAATTGGGAAATTTTTTCTCCTATTTCTAAACTTTTTCTCTCAATTTCCTTGATAGAATGAGGAAAACCACAATAGATTGATGAAACAAAACCAAATTCAAGTAAGAAATCGTTACCCACAAGATTCCTCTGAAAATCCGCCCAAGAATCGCCTTCTCCAGAGCTCAAAATAAAAAATGGAGTGAAAATGAACAACCCTCTATTCTGTCCCCTTTTCTGCCAGCAATTCTCGCACCTGCTCATACCGCACCTGCGGTCCCACCAGTCGCACCTGCGGAAATCACTAAATCCCACATCTTCGCACCTGTGCTCCAGTTCATGCACCTGCGGGCACGCAGGTGCGACCAAAACCTCGCACCTGCGCCTCAGGCTTGGCTCCCAAATTCCGCATCTGCGGCTTACCTTCCGCGCCTGTGATCTCGCACCTGCGGCTACCCATCCGCAGGTGCAGAAAAATACTAGAACTCCAAAAACCAGCAAGTCAGCAAC
Organism: Nicotiana knightiana; assembly: GCA_005239525.1. Taxonomy (NCBI): domain Eukaryota; kingdom Viridiplantae; phylum Streptophyta; class Magnoliopsida; order Solanales; family Solanaceae; genus Nicotiana; species Nicotiana knightiana. The sequence goes on from ML437777.1 coordinate 35,259, forward strand.
TCTAAATTCCCAAAAACAATCCGTTAACCACCCGAAACACATCCGAAGCCCCTGGAACCTCGACTAAACATACCAACCAGTACTATAACTCCATACGAACTTAGTCTAGCCTTCAAACCACTTCACAAAACATCAAAATCGCCAATTATGCATCGATTCAAGCCTATGAACTATAAAATTTCCAAAATCTATAACCGATGCCGAAACACATCAAAACTAGTCCGAATGACCTGAAATTTGACATACAGGTCAAAAATGACACTACAGACCTACAACCACTTTTAGAATCCCATTCCGATCCCGATATCAAAATTTCACTAATCGGCCGAAATTGCCAAACTTCTAACTTCCACCGAATTCCCTCAAATTACTCTACGGACTTCCAAAACCAATTCCTGACGCGCGCCTAAGCCCAAAATCATCATACGAAACTTTTGGCATCACCCAAAACTCATTCCGTGGCAGTTTACTCAAAAGTCAAACCTCCGGTCAACTTCCATCACTTAAGCTTCAAAAATAGAATTTTTTTCTCCCAATTCGATTCCGTATTATCCGGTAACTGAATCCAACCATGCACGCAAGTTGATATACACAAAGTGAAGTTGTTCAATACCTTATTCCACTGAACGGAGATTAATTTCTCAAAACGACTGGTCGGGTCGTTACATTCTCCCTCTCTTAAACAAATGTTCGTCCTCGAATGTGCCAAGATTCACCTCGAACTCGTCCAATCGCTGATTACGCACTTAAAACACACAACCGTGGGTGATCTCACGTCACCCCAATCTACATAAGACCGACGACACCACCACAATCGCAAGTTAGCTTTTCTATTACCATCGATAAGCCTCATACCTCAATTTCTCACCTTCTACTCATTTCCAAAAGACCCGATTCTAAATCCACATCCGACATTAGCCTCATATCCGATAGAACAATATTCCCAACCTCCATCACACTGATAATAATGCAAGAAACATGAAGACTTCATAGCCTTGACACCCAAATCACCAAGTCACAACTAACACCACCGGGCACACACCCCGCAAGATAAAACTCAAGGAGCACAAAACGAAAATGACTGAATATGAAAGGAGGAACACATAAGGAAACTATCAAACAAGCCCGACAGGCACAACTCTCTATCAATGCTAACTTACACAACAACATAACAAGGAAGGAACTAAAGCACATGAACAAATCACAAGGACCCCATCCTGGCATAACTCATATCACGGTACACAGCCCGGTTCAAACACTTCAAAACACACGAAATCATGAGGGTTTCGTTCTTTACTCTAAATCACAAGTAGGATATATATAACCCACCAACTGGAAATTTTTCTTTCTAGATCATTTCCTTCAACAAAATTACAACACGTGCTGGCCCCCACACCAGCGGAGCATAAGAATCACAGCTCGTAACCACTATACTCAGGAATCACATCAAGCCTACCGTACTGGACAACAAGAATTTACTGCTAGTCTCATATCTCTCAGTACTGAATAGAAACAAACAATAGACATGGGCTACCACTCACAGAATCTCCCAACAGGAGAAAACACAAAAATAGAGTGCAAAGCATGAAACTCACTCATAAACAAAACAACAATGAGGGAACTCATCCCGACCAATAGAGCTATAATGAATTACAAATGGTGCCCCTCTATAACAAATCAAAACATACCTGCACTATAACATTTGGCACAACGGCCTCCAGACTACTATACGAAACACATCAATGGGCCGGGCCTCCCCCTCTTGTCGCCCTCTACTCGCCTGAATGCCCTGCTGTAACACGTCTGCCAGGAGCGTGGGACAATCTCTCACTCTGTGGCTGATATCTCCACACTCAAAACAACCTCTCTACTGACGTGGCTGTGGAAACTGCATGGCCCAAGTACTCTGAGACCCATGAGTAACTGAAACCCCATGCGAAGCCGCAATGCAAATTGAACTGGCTGACCCGTAAAGCCTCTACCATGTCGTACCCTGCCTCCATAATAAGGACCAGTAAATGTCTCCGGACCACGAGGCCTCCTCACCTCTCTGCCTTCTCTCTCCTGACCTCGTCTGACATCTCTATCATAGTCCCTCCTGTCGTCTCTCTCACGATCCAGCATGCCCTTGACTCTGCGAGCAATCCCTACCACCTGCTGAAATGAAATATCCGACTCTAACTCCTGAGCCATGCTAAACCGAATATCACGCCTGAGGCCCTCAATGAATCTTCGAACACGCTCTCTAACTATAACAACCAAAGTAGGTGCATGTCTGGCCAAATCACTGAACCTGACGACATACTCTGATACTGACATAGTGCCCTAGCACAACCTCTCAAACTCCGTGCGCCATGCATCACGGAGGGACTGAGGTACAAACTCACTCAAGAACATCTCTGAAAACTGATCCTATGTAAGTGAAGCTGACTCGACCGGGCTACCCAACTCATATGCCCGCCACCACTGATAAGCCGCTCCCCTGAGCTGCAACGTAACGAAAGCAACTCCGCTCGTCTCCACAATACACATAGTACGAAGAATGCGGTGACACTCCTCCAGGAAACCCTGGGCATCATCTGTTGCCAATCCACTGAATGTAGGAGGGTGGTACTTCTTTTACCTCTCGAGTCTAAGCTCTTCCTCCTCAGATGCTGCTGTCCTAACCACGGGTGGAACTGGGATTCCAGGCAGTGCTGCCATGACACTTGGAACCTGACCAACCTGATCTCGCTGCTCCGGAGTATAGGCGACGGGAGTCTGAGCTCCTCCCTCGCCCCGTGAAGTAGCTGGTGCACTCAGAATCAATCTCGCCTGAGTCAAGGTACCAATCACATCACAGAACTGTGCCAAGGTCACCTGAAGTCCGGGTGTAATAACAAGCGCCTCCGGTCCCGCAACTGGAACTATCGGCGGCTCCTCAACGGCTGCTCTGGCAGGTACTTTAGTTGCGGCACGTGCCCCTCGTCGACCTCTGCCTCTACCTCTACCCCTGGCGGCATCTGCTCTGGTGGTAACACCCTCAGAATCTGCAGCTCGCGTCCTCACCATCTGTGAGAGAATGAAATGATAAATTTCAAACTTCAAGATCAATGAACTCGTACGATAGGAAAGAAGGAAGTTAATTTATCCTAATCATCCCGTAGCCTCTCGAAGATAAGTACAGACGTCTCCGTACCGATCCGCAAGACTCTACTATACTCGCTTATGACTCGTAGCACCTATGACCCTAGAGCTCTGATACCAACTGTCACAACCCAAATTTCCTTCCGTTGGGTATCGTGATGGCACCTAGTCTTAAGGACTAGGTAAGCCTAATATTCAGGAGTAACAACAATAATAAATAGAATCTATTACTTTTCTGAAATAAATAATTCTTTACATATTGTGTATTCCCAAAACCCGGAAGTACAAGTCATAAGCTTTCAAGAATTTACACTAAAACTCCTAAAAATACCACTGTTAAGAAATAAGTGCAACAATGCAAACAAAAATGTAAGATGGTGACTCCGAAACCGCGAACGCTGGAGCGGTTTTACCTTGAGTCTCCACAACAGCAACCGCGCTACTATCAATCAATCGGCCGGCTATACGAAAACTTGGAATCTGCACAAAAATGTGCAGAAGAGTAGTATGAGCACACCACAGCGGTGCCCAGTAAGTATCAAGACTAACCTCGGTGAAATAGTGACGAGGACTAGTCAAGACACCCACTCGTCTAATAAAAACTAAACAAGTATCAATATAGGAATCAAGGAAATAATGATATACACATAAAGGCTACGCAATATAGCTAACAAGACAGTGAATTTAATAAAGAAGGAAAACAATAAGTATCAGCAGAAAACCATGAAGTAACACAAAGACTGAATAGAACATAAACAAATCCGGCATGTAAATATACAACACGTACATGAATTGACTCAACAACTTCAACCACTTCTACATCAATTTCATAGTCATCTCCACGAGGTTCCGAACCTCGGAAAAATAACCACTTACGGGTCCCAATATCCGAACCCTAACACTTGACATCTTGCGCCCTCATTCGAGTAATAACTGCACGGACGACTCACGTGCCAATTGGGTCATTCCCACCCATACGGTAAGCACAACAAGAGTATCTATACCTAACAACAACAAGGAGTCCTGAATCCATTAGTAGTACTTAACTACGTGTATGCTTGTGCAGGTGTCCTAACATGATTTCAACAACCAATAGACATAAGGAGAACTAAAAGGGGAAACACATACATTCTCATCTCATAAATTTCCACACGAATGAACTCACACGGTAAGTGTTTCAGTACACAATATCAACAACAAGGAATGCCCCCAGGCCAACACAAGTATCACAGCCAATCCCTTACATAACCCACCTTGTCACGCCACGTGTGCAATAGTACAATATATGCCCGCCTTGTTTCGCACCACGTGCATAAACATGTTCCCACCTTGTCACGCCACATGCGCAACACTCAATCTCGTATCCCGCCTTATCACGCCGCATGTGAATTATCAATAGTAAACACGGCACGACAGAAACCTCGTGAAAATCCCCATATCAACAACCGCACGGCAGAAACCTCGTGCATCACCACAACAAGTACAACAACAACAATAACAACAGTTCAAGATACAATTAATACATCAACTCAAGAACCTTCGACCACAAGATAGGAAAAACTAGTTCACGAGAAATAAACATAATAAAGAGAGCTAGGCATATTACGAATCACTCAACAAGGAAGGAAAATAGCACGTAACAGCCGCACCTAATTACACGGGCGAACAACAAGAAATCAACACAAATCCGATAACTCCATATAAGGGCAAGTCGCGAAGGTATAGAATATCTAAACTTCTTTTAAGGTTGAGTAGTTACGAGAATATTCTACTGTTTCCACTTAAGGACAAGCAGCAGAGAATAATCATAACTTCATTTAAGACCAAAACAATTATAGGTTGAGATGAAGGTAATTTCAAATTTGAGATACGCAGTTAAGAAGATATAGCATGACAGTAAAGGAAATAAAATCTTCAGATAAGTCAATTAGGCAATAGGAGTAAATCCGAAAGTAAGAACTTCCACATTTAAGAAGATAAAGATGACACTAGAAATTAGGAATTTCAATCATGCTAAGGACAGTTCATACTCTGCGAATATAAGGACCTATGATTCCTAAAGGGTCAACTTTCCACAAACAAGTCCGAGCAAGCACTCGTCACCTCGTGTGCACGGACTACAATCAACATAGAAAACTCAAATCCTAAGGGGAAATTCCCCCACACAAGGTTAGGCAAGATACTTACCTCAACCGCTTAAATCAAACTTGAAATCACGTTCTTGCCACGGGTATCCGACTCCCAATGGCCCAAATCTAATCAAATCAATAGCATCGTGTAAATAATACTACAAGCAACTAGTTTAACTAATAAATTCGAAGCTAAGACGCGAAATTAGGAAAATTGCCCAAAAAGTACCCCGGGCCCACGTCTCGGAATCGGGTAAAAATTTACAATTATGAACACCCGCTCAATTATGAGAACACTCGAACAAAAATCATTAAAAACCGACGTTAAAATCACACTCAAATATCGGATTTTCAATTGGGAAACTTTTTCTCCTATTTCCAAACTTTTACTCTCAATTTCCTTGATAGAATGAGGAAAACAACAGTAGATTGATGAAACAAAACCAAATTCAAGTAAGAAATCGTTACCCACAAGATTCCTCTAAAAATTCGCCCAAGAATCGCATTCTCCGGAGCTCAAAATAAAAAATGGAGTGAAAATGAACAACCCTCAATTCTGTCCCCTTTTCTACCCAGCAATTCTCGCACCTACGGACATTTCTCGCACCTGCACATACACTGCGGTCCAACCAGTCGCACCTGCGGGAATCACTTAAATCCCACATCTTCGCACCTGCGCTCCAGTTCACGCACCTGCGGGCTCGCAGGTGCGACCAAAACCTCGCACCTGCGCCTCAGGCCTGGCTACCCAAATTCCGCATCTGTGGCTTACCTTCCATGCCTGCGATCTCGCACCTGCGGCTACCCATCTGCAGGTGTGGAAAAACACCAGATCTCAAAAACCAGCAAGTCAGCAACTCAAAATTCCCCAAAACAATCCGTTAACCACCCGAAACACGCCCGAGGCCACCAGAACCTCGACCAAACATACCAACCAGTCCTATAACTCCATACAAACTTAGTAGAGCTTTCAAACCACTTCACAAAACATCAAAATCGCCAATTATGCATAGATTCAAGCCTATGAACTATAAAATTTCCAAAATCCACAACCGATGCCGAAACACATCAAAACTAGTCCGAATAACCTAAATTTTGACATACAGGTCACAAATGACACGACGGACCTACAACCACTTTCAGAATCCCATTCCGAGCCCAATATCAAATTTTCACTAATCGGCCGAAATTGCCAAAATTCTAACTTCAACCGAACTGCCTTAAATTACTCTACGGACCTCCAAAACAAATTCTGGACGCGCGCCTAAGCCCAAAATCATCATACGAAGCTGTTGGCATCACCCAAAACTCATTCCGAGGCCGTTTACTCAAAAGTCAAACCTTCGGTCAACTTCTATCACTTAAGCTTCAAAAATAGAAATTTTTTCTCCCAATTCGACTCCGGATTATCCGGTAACTGAATCCAACCATGCACGCAGGTTGATATACACAAAGTGAAGTTGTTCAAGACCTTATCCACATAATGGATTTTAATTTCTCAAAACGACCGGTCGGGTCGTTACAGATTGTCACTTAAATTGGAAAAACTCCCTTATACCCTTCCCGGGGTAGGGAAAAAGAGATGTGACATATTCAAGAACACATGGGATATTAATCTCAATATAGTTCAGGAATTCTATGCCGGGTTTGATCCACAGGATACTGAACAACTGGTGCCGATTAGTGGACGATTGATAAAGTTTTTCGCCACGGACATATGTAACTTTTTAGGTGCTCCAGATGTTCCTGTGGAGCCATTGGACTACTTCATTCACCGGCCTACATATAGAGAGCTGAGATACACACTTTGTGGTGTCAATTCTACGGCAGCGTGGGTCCGGGATAAGAAAAAAAATCGGCACAGGAAGTTCCCCAAGAAGAAGATGAGGGCGGAGGCTCAAGTGTGGATTAAACTGAAAAATGGACGGCTCCTACCGTGAAATCATGACACACTCATTAGCTGTGAGAGGACTTCTATGCTCTACTTCCTCATAACGGGTCAAAGGGTAAATGTGGGTCATTTGATCCGCTATCATATGTCTTTAGTAAGAACGAGTAAGAAGGTCGATCAAATGCCATTTGCCAATTTTTTGACTAAGTCCTTAAGACACGAGGAGGTTGAGGAGGGGACGGAGTTTGACCACATCATTGACCAGCCCCTACGAAAAACGGACATCACTAGTGTCCGGGTTATAGAAGAAACTACCATGCCATCACTGGCAGGTGCCAAGCGCAATGCTCGTGATGATAGTTTTATGACCCATTTCTATGTGATGATGGATTTTCAGCTGAGGATAGGAGGTCGGCCATCCACGACTGAGGAGAGGACCTTATTGGATGATCGATTCCCGCTCAATGCTCATGCTCAGTAGCTGGTTGGACTAGGTGATGGATATAGACTTCCGAATGATGAGGATATCAAAATACCTAAGCAGTTCGAGGCCGAGCCGAACCAGTCTGATGATGAGGAGGATGAGGGAACGTAGGATGAAGAGTGGGCAGCCTCAGAGGATGAGGGTGACGATGCCGCTACACCAGGGAGTTTTCTTACACCCTATTTATTTTTCTTTTTGTGACAATTTGTGTTTATGCACTGAGGACATTGCATGAAATAAGTGTAGGGTGGGTACTTGTAAATATTAGTTTTGCTTCGTTATTTGTTTTTTTAGTAAGTGTCATCTTTTTTTTAGTTATTATTTTAGTTATTTGTTTTTATTTAGAAATAAAAAAATAAAATAAAAAATTGAAAAAATTAGACTCTTCCCGACGATGGATCTCCTAGGCAGTTTTCTTGAGGGAAGTAAATTTAAAGAAAAAAAAAATACCAAAAAGATTTTCTTGTAGGTAGTGTAGTAATTCTCTCTTGGTTTTTCTTTGGGCCACAGTTCTTTTCCATGGGGTTTTAGTTGAATCGGGTGTAGTTAGTTTTAATTTTTAGGAGTAGGAACCACTGGGCTATGCATTTAATTCCAGCAATATCTCTTACCTTTGTTATGCCTTGAGAATAGTTAGTACTATGGTTGTGACGCTTAGGCTCAGTTTTTGACTCTAGTTTAAGTACCTTAAATTGTAGATTCTTAATTTTGCTTAACTGCTTTGACTGGAGTGTCGTAATGAAACCAATCCTGAGTGAGTTATGTTCCATATATGTGTGAGGTTTTGTATGTATTTTGTGCATTGCATTTGATGTCTAGAACTTGCCCCGTGTGTGTGCAAATCAAAATAGTAGTCTTTTTCAGTCTGAGAAGTGATATAGGCATTTTTTTGTTGAGCCAGATATATATAGTTTACCCACTTAAATATTATGTATCGTAGTTAACCCCTTTGAGCCTATAAGCCTGTTTCTTAGGTAACCACATTACAAGTCGTACCCCATTGTTTGAATCAATCATATATTTGAACCTTGTCACCTCTCATGAGCACTTGAATTGTGATGAATTATGAAAAAGTTAAAGTGTGGGGTGGTGGTTAGTTTTTGAGTGGAACAATTGAAATAAGGAGAAATGTGCACTATTTTGAAAAAAAAAAGATGTCAATAAAAGCCACCTGAAAAAAAAGAGAGAGAGAAAAATGATAATAGTTGTATTATATGAAAAATAATTCTTGATGGTGGTGGCTAGTGATATACTTGTGCTTAACGAAGTATGGGTGATATAAATTGAAGTGAAGTTGGAATTGTGGGTTCAACATAAGTATGGGTTGTTGTATTAAAGTGCTTAAGGGAGGTGTAGTCACTCATATCCAAATGTATCCTACCCGACTCGCAACCTACATTACAACCAATTAAAGTCCTACTTGATCTTAGATTGAATGAGCTCAATTAGTAGAGTATTACACTACGGGCAAGCCTATGTTGCATCATTTGTGGCATATGAATGTTATTTCTGAGAGCGAGTGAATTTTTCCTATCTTAAGTTCCTACGTTCTTAAATTTCATTGTGTGTGGAACTAAGCTCTTTGATTGGGTGTGGGCACGTAATTCATAAAGGAAAGGTAATGTCATTGACTTCCATATTAGAGTAAGTAAGTGAATTGTGAATAGGGCATGTTATTTTGAATCGAATCTTGAGGCGAGTATGTTACACCGTTGTGCTTACACTATTTTAAAAACTCTTGGTGTGATGAGTTAAGAGAATTGCTTAAAAATGTTGTGTCTATAAGTAGAGTTTAATTTCTCGAGGACGCGCAATGTTTAAGTGTGTGGTATTGATGTGTGGCTATAATTCCATAGTTTATTACATTATTTTCCTAGCATTTTATATGCTTTAATGATAAATTACACTTTATTTGCACGTAATGGGGTCTATTTTACGTGTAGGTGAATTGAATATGAAAGTAGAGCAAAAGGAATACTTAAAGTCTAAAGCGTTCTTGAAAACAGTTGAAAAGAAGACAGAAAGAAGTGAGCAGCCTACAAATGAGAAAGCTGGCAAAGCCAGGCCTAGAGCAGGCGTTGAAGCTGATGGCACCAGGCCTTTAGCTCGTGTGGGAGCTGGCGAGGCGAGGTCCTCCTCGCGTGGGAGCTGGCGACGCCAGGCCTGGGGCGAGCTCAAGCTGGTGTTATACCTCGTGAGGCAAGGTCTGAGGCGCGCAAATTTTGAGCTTTGAAGGTTTATTTCGTCTCCTAGTTTGACTAGGACTCGACCTACGCATTTAGATCTTTTCCTACACATATAAATGGACCTAACACACCACTTTTGAAGGACTTCTGCAACCGGAGGCAAGGATAGCTCTTGGAATAATCGTTGGGAGTTAGACTCATCGATTTCTACATCCCTTTATCCTTACTTTGTAATTCAATTATGCAAAATACTTTGGGTATTGTGACTATGAGTATGAGTAGCTAAAATCCTAGTTAAAGGTTTTGATGGAACCTATTGAAGGATGATTTTCTTGTTACGTTAATATAGATTTGCCGTAGTATTTTCTCTATTTGTTCAACTACATTATTATTGTGGTTGATTGAATGGACCTCAATTAACTGTGCCTATTTAGTATGTATTACTCGGGAGAGAGTACATATTTAGGTAGTTGTTGAACAAAATCACTCCTAACGTATATGAGGGATCAATACGAAGGGTTTAAAGGTGAGATTAGGGATAAGGAAACATTTGTGCAATCCGAGTGAGCCGTACTTTATGCCGGCTAGAATAATTTGGGAGAATATGTCTAATAAACTATGGTAGTTACTCGGGAGAGAATTACAACACTCGGAGTGCTCATGACCGGTATAGAAGACTTAAATAAATTTATAGAAAACGTAGCGGAAAGGATTTCGACAATAGGGGAAATCATAACCTTAGATCATTCCAATTCTTGTATACAACCCGTTCGTAGTTAGTTATTAATTATTGCATTTTCATTACGTAATATTTAGTGAATAAACAACCAAATTATTACTTAAATATTTCTAAAGATTGATTGCGTGAATTTGTGTGAGTCTAGTAGCTGTGCTTAATAGGTTAATTCCCTGTGGGATTCGACTCCGTACTTATTAGCCGGAATATATCTGCAACGACCGCTTAGTATAAGGCATAGTTGGGCGTGATCAAATTTTGGCGCCGTTGCCGGGGAATTTACGGTGTTGTTAATTGCAGCTAAAAGAAGTGCTAGAATTCTTAGTGTAGTCAATTTTGTTCATTTTAAATCAAATACATTGAAATTCTAACATTTGTAGTTTTGGTGTTACAGGTACATGCTTAGGAACTCCTCAAGAACTGGTGAATTGCTCGAAGCATTATCAGATCCTGAGAAAATTTTCAAGGCACTGAATTGTGCAGACAAGAAAGGCAAACAACAACAAAACTTGACGGAACAAATCGAACCAGACATGGATGTCGAATAGAAAATGCAATCAACAACAGAAATAATGCGAAGGAACCAAACAACCAGGGTGTGGTTCCTCTTGTACCAGAAGCAGCATTGTATGACTGGTCACAACCCACCGCTGACAATATGGCAACCGTAATTGCATTCCCTCAAATACAAGCGAAATCATTTCAAATCACAAACAACTTGCTACATTTGTTTCAGAACAATGGACTATTCTCAAGTTCATACATTGAAGATCCTCAGCAGCATCTAAAGAATTTTCTATCGATACATGTCACGCAAAGGCAACCTAATGTGACGCCGGAAGTAATAAAGTTGTTGTTGTTTCCATTCTCGGTGACAGGAGAAGCTCAGACTTGGCTTAATTCACTTCCCATAAACTCCATTCTACTTGGGAGGAATTAGTCAAGCAATTTTTGAACAAGTTCTGCCCACCCATAAACACTACCCAACAAATTGATGATATATTTAGCTTCAGGTAGAGACCAAGAGAATCACTAAAAGAAATGTAGGAGAGGTTCAAGGGTATGCTGGTTAAGTGTCCACATCATGACATTCCGGATCAGATGTTGGGGCAGAGGTTCTACATGGGACTGGCAGACGGCTTAAAGGCCAATGTTGATGCTTCAGCAGGTGGAGCATTTTTTATCAAAACATTTAGAGACTGCAAGATCCTACTTGATAAGATGGCCCAAAACTCAGGATGGATGACAAGAGACTACTACGATCACTCATGTAGTTCATTCAGTGGCCTTGGACCCAAAAAATTCCATAGCTGAAAATATGGCCACTCTAATGACGCAAATATCTATCCTCACCAAAAAGATCGATGAATCAGGCCAGAAGCAGCAGGTACACATAGTTGATGCAACTAATGAGGGCTTATGTACACCATGCATTAACCAACCATACGTATGCTCGTGGAGTGTGGAAGGTGACAACCAACACTATCATGGATATATGAACTATGTAGCCAACTATGGGGGACATAGGCAAGGTGGTCAGAATTGGGGACAACAGAATCAACAATATAGACCAGCATAGAAGCATTACAACAACAACAATCCTGGAGCTATGCGACCACAGGGTCAAGTGATGCCTTCAAAAGGGCAACAGGGTTAACCCCATCAAAATCGGCAACTGGCTTATCAACAACCTCAACAACAACAGATTGTGAGACAAGATGATGGGTTTGCTGAACTTCAGGGAATGCTGAACAACAATAACAGAATGCTGCAACAACTGATTGGGACCACTGGAAAAATTCAAGAGAGAGTGGACTCACATGAATCAACGATAAAGGGTATTGAGATTGAGTTGGGACAGATTTCGATGGCTCTATCGTCCCCAAGGGGTGTTACATGCAGACACACAAATCAATCCAAAATAGCAGGGCCCGAAACAGCTTATGGCGTGAGTCTACGAAATGGTAGAGACCTAGATCTGGAGAAAGAAATTGCTCGTGAAAGCCAACCTACTGAAACACTTGTGCCACTACCAATTGAGATAGATGATTCAACAAGATTAACTGAGGTGACAATACAACATGCACAAGAGAGCACAATCAATGAAAAAGAGGTTGCGAAGGAGACTGAGGTAGGACAAGAATCGACAGTAGAAGCAGTGCCTAAGCAAGATAAAACTCATCACAGGAAAGAAGCGACCTCCAACACCATTCCCTCAGAGATTTTCCAAATATCAGAAGGACGAGCAATATAAGAAATTCATGGAGATGTTGAAACAAATACAGGTGAACATTCCACTGATTGGCGCTTTGCGTGAGATGCCTGGGTATGACAAAATGATGAATGATTTAGTGTCTCACAAATTCGACTTACAAGACCTGTCCACTGTTACATTGACACACACCTGTAGTGCAGTCATGACGAGACCCATAGCTGAGAAGTTATCTGACCCAGGGACTTTCAAAATCCCATGTACGATAGGCAGCTATGCTTTTGCTAAAGCATTGTGTGATTTTGGGGCAAGCGTAAACTTGATGTCCTTCACTATCTACAAAAGGTTAGGCATTGGAAGGGCTAGACCCACGTCCATGTTACTACAGCTAGCCCAGGACAATGAAGAGGCCCTCTAATATCCTTGATGATGTATTAGTACAGGTTGAGAAGTTTGTGTTCCCAGCAGATTTTGTCATTCCAGACTGCCGGGTTGATGAGGAGATTCCCATAATTTTGGGAAGACCATTCTTGGCCACTGGGAGAGCTTTAATTGAATGTGAAACTGGAGAGATCAAAATGAGACTAAATGATAAAGAAATAACATTCAACGTGCATAAATATATACGGAGACCAAGTGAATTTGCTCACTGCTCTCTAATAGAAGCTGTGGATGTAATTTTGGAGGAGGAAGATGAGACCTTGAACGCTAAAGACCCTCTAGCAGCCTGTCTCATGAACTTAGATGAAGTAAATGGAGAAGACTTGGCAGAATGGGTGCTGTCTCTTGAAGGCCAAGGGTTTTGTAAAAGAGAGATCGAATTTAAGCCTTTTCAATTAGAAGAAAGAAAAACTCCTTTAGCTAATCCATCGATATAAGAGACACCAAAGTTGGAACTGAAGCCGCTACCACCATACCTCATGTAACGACCCGACCGGTTGTTTTGAGCTCTAGCGCGTTGTTCAGCGGTTTGAGGCTGTGAACAACTTTGTTTTAGGTATTATGACTTGTAGGTGTGGTCGGAATTGAATTCCAAAAAGTTTAGAGTTGATTAGGAAAGAAAAATTCTCATTTCAAAAGCCTTAAGTTGGAAGAATCAACTAAGATTGGAATTTGGAGAGAACGACCTCCGAATCAGGATTTGAAGGTTCCTGCAGATTCGTATGATGATTTCGGACTTGGGCGTATGTCCGGATCGGGCATTGGATAACCCGGGAGCGTTTCGATGCATATTGTGGAAGTCAGCATTTTTGAATAAATTTCCTAAGTTTGTCTTGAAGCGCATTTCAGATGTCCTTTTGGGATTCTGAGTCTGGGAATAGCTTCATATGGTGATTATGGAGTTGGGAGCGCGATCGGAAGTGAATTTGGATGTCCGTAGGTCATTTTGAAGTCATTTGGCTAAACTTAGAAATTTGAAGGTTTTGAAGAAATCCGATCGGGAGTGGAAATTTTGATATCGGGGTGGGAATACACGATTCCGGAAGTTGGAGCAGGTCCATAATGTCGAATATGACTTGTGTGCAAAATTTGGGGTTAATCGGACTTGATTTGATAGGTTTCAACATCAGATGTAGAAGTTGAAAATTTCTAAGTTCGTAAAGTTGGGATTTGGGTGAGATTCCTGGTTTCGATGTTGTTTGATGTGATTTGAGGCCTCGAGCAAGTCCGCATTATGTTTTGGAACAGGTTTCTATAATTGGACGGGGTCGCGGGGGCCTCGGGTGGATTCCGGGTGGTTAACGGATCAAGTTTGAGAGTTTAAAGAAGGCTGAGGTTGCTGTCATCTGGTGTGACCGCACCTACGAGGCTTGGGCCGCAGGGGCGAACAAGTGGTGGTCTGGCATGGAGCACAGGTGCGATGATATTTTCGCACCTGCGAAGTCGCAGATGCGGGTTGTGGGGCGCAGGTGCGAAGTTGGCTTGAGCTGAGGAAAGTCGCAGGTGCGGAGGTTTGGTGGCACCTGCGAAATCGCAGGTGCGAGTGTTGGATCGTAGGTGCGAAAAATGGCCTGGGCAGAATGTTTTACAACCGAGATTTGTTGGCCATTTCTTCATTTCTTCTTTGGTTTGGTCGATTTGGGAGGAGCTTCAAGAGAGGGTTTTCGTCAAGGATCACAAGGTAAGTAACTCCTTCATGTTTCTAAGTTAAATACAAGGTTATTGCATGGAATTATACATGAAAATTATGGAAAAATTTGGAAATATTGAAGAAAACATAGAAATGGTAATTTGGATTTTTAGCTACGAATTTGAGCATGGAATTTAGAGTAAATTGTATATTTTAACTAGTAAATCTATGGGTAGAATATGTCTTCCAGAAATTTTGGATTCCGGGCACGTGGGCCCGAGGGAATTTTGGTCATTTCACTAAGCGGGGTTGGGAAATTATATAATTTGGAATTGTTGCAAATATTAGAGTATATTTTTATTGGTTTGCCGTGATTTGGATAGTTTTGGGGTGTTGTGCGTCCGTTGGAGGCGTCGGAAGGGCTTGGAAGCCGGTTATGGAATTTCGGAGCGAGGTAAGTCTCCTTTCTAACTTTGTGAGGGGGAAGTCTCACCCTAGGTGAATTAATTAAGTATGTTCTATTATCTTCGGGGGCTACGTACGCACGAGGTGACGGGAGTCCGTGCGTAGCTACTATTATGCCATGTCCGGGTAGTTTAGGACCTACTAGCATGCCTTACGTGTTGTACCTATGATCCTGCATGTAATATTAAACTGCTAATATAATCGAAATCGTAATTGAATATCTAAAGAAGACTAGAGTTCATTTTCTTAATCATCTAGAAAGAGAATTGATTCCTCCGTGGATAGTTGTATACCTGATAGGGTTATATTATGGAATATCATTAAACTTGGCAAATGAGTTTCAAAACAAAGATTTAAATGCTATTCTCGTGTTCCTTTAAGAAGAATCTTACCACTTTTCTGAGAAACTACTTTCTTGATAAAAATGTGGACTATTGTGTGAACATGTGTAACTTTGGGTGCCTGAGTCGCATGTATGATTCGCGATCAGGATGACCCTATATTTGTGTATCCTTATGAGCACCTGAGTCGCAGGTATGATTCACGAGCAGCTAGCCTTATTATTTTATGTATAACCGCATCGCATGATCGATTCGCGAGCGGGGCAGATAGATGCATCTATGGTTCGAGCCGTTCGACCCTCAGCCGTGCACATTTTATTATTGTTGGTCCGCGCCATTCGACCCTCGGCATTGCTTGCGCATGATATTTACTGCGTATTTTTTGTGATTTTGCCTGATTAGTGGCCTGGAATTTTAAGTTGTCAACTGAAATGACAGAGATTTAAAGTTATTAAAGAATTTTGGAAGAAGTTGTTCCTTCCGGTTGATTATTTGTTATTTGATCAAATGACCCATGTTGATTAATTGTTATTAATATGATGAAGATTTAAAGTGTTAAAAGTGGGAAGAGTTGATATTATTTATTCCCGAACTTAATAATTGCCTATGATAATCATGCTTAATGTCACACTTGAATACACTAAATTGACCTCTAGCATGTATGATTCGCAAGCAGGCTAGCCTTATTATTTTATGTATAACTGCGTTGCATGATCGATTCGCGAGCGGGGCAGATAGATGCATCTATGGTTCGAGCCGTTGGACCCTCGACAGTGCACAGTTTATTATTGTTGGTCCGCGCCGTTCGACCCTCGGCATTGCTTGCGCATGATATTAAATGCGTATTTGCTGTGATTTTGCCTGATTACTGGCTTGGAATTTTAAGTTGTCAACTGAAATGACAGAGATTTAAAGTTATTAATGATTTTTGGAAGAAGTTGTTCCTTCCGGTTGATTATTTGTTATTTGATCAAATCACTCATGTTGATTAATTATTATTAATATGACGAAGATTTAAAGTGTTAAAAGTGGGAAGAGTTGATATTATTTATTCCTGAACTTAATAATTGCCTATGATAATCATGCTTAATGTCACACTTGAATACACTAAATTGACCTCTAGCAAGTGTCTAATTCGACCTCTCGTCACTACCTCTCTGAGGTTAGGCGGGCGATTTACTTAGTACATGTTGTTTTCGTACTCATGCTACACTTGCTGTGCATTTTATTGTACAGGTACTTTCATAGCGATGTGGAGGATTGGAGACTTAGGCGAGCTGCATCATCCGGAGGCGATCCGCAGCTTACAGAGTCTCCCTCATACTGTATTACATTATTTTAATTTCCTTGTCCACTTGTATTTCGGACAAGCTTTATAGAAATTGTAAAATTCTTAGAAATTGCTCATGTACTTGTGACGCCGGGTTCTGGGATGTGTTGGGATATATTTGCTAAAGTGTGTAATATTCAAATCATTATTTTACTTAACCGATTTTATTTAGTTAACATGTAATCAAGTGAAAGGAAATGCTTTTCATAAATGTTAAAACAGGAAATTATTTCAATTAATTAATGATTGGCTTGCCCGACAATGATGTCCGGCGCCATCACGACCTTATGGATTTTGGGTCGTGACAACATGGTATTAGAGCTCTAGGTTCCCTTAGGTCTCACGAGTCATGAGCAAGTCTAATAGAGTCTTGCGGATCGGTACGGAGACGTCTGTACTTATCTTCGAGAGGCTACAGGGCTGTTAGGAGTACTTCCCTTCTTGATTCCTAATCGTGCAATCCGATTCCTTTGAGGCTTATGCCTATGTTCATTCCTACTCAATCTTACGCGTCGCGAAGCGCTTGCTATGAATCAGGAAATTTGAGGAATTGAAATGGTGCTACGGATGTAATTCGAGATGTTTCCACATGTGTAATTGGTTGGGGATGTTGTTATGGCCCTGCAAAAGAATAATATGTTGTTTCAGCTCAGTAGATGTGTTTCTGAGAGCCTTAAGGCTATGCTCGAGTAGTGATGATGCTTGCGATTGGTTATCACGTGATGTCGATATGATGATAGAATGCTTGCCTGTATGTTGGGGGGTGATGAATGGTTTGAAGAGAGGTATTCTCAGAGTGTGGTTTCGAGATTTCGGTATTTTAGTTCCGGCAGAGGAAAGACATTTGGATTATGAATGGTCCGGTTGGGGTTGATAAAGTAGTAAGACTTGGTGTCTTCAAGTGAGATGGGATATGCACCTATGACATGAAGTCGTCGTCATTGATCGAATGGAATGTGTTAAGTTTGTGAAAAGACGAACACCTCCAACTGAAGTTCTCAAATACTTGATTTCCTTCTAATATAAATGTAATCATGTTATTTTTAGCTTCATTATAGGGAATACCCTATCTCCACCTCAGGGTACTACATCCCCGGTTGAATTACTTGTTGCGAACATAGGGCACGACATTCCCTAGTAGCATCTTAGAGAGCCACGAGCCTTACCTTATTGTCAACATAGAGTACTACATCCCCTGGTTGTATTTCTCATTGCTAACATAGGGTACGACATTCCCTAGTAGCATCCTGAGTGCCATGAGCCTCATCTTATTGCAAACACAGGGTATTACATCCCCTGGTTGCATTTTATTGCCAACATAGGGTACGACATTCCCCAGTAGCATCTCAGAGAGCCACGAGCCTCATCTTCTTTCCAACACAATGTACTACATCCCATGGTTGTATTTCTCGTTGCTAATATAGGGTACGACATTCCCTAGTAGCTTCTCAGAGTGCGATGAGCCTCATTTTATTGCCAACACAGGGTACTACATCCCCTGGTTGCATTGCTTTTTGCCAACATATGGTACGACATTCCCTAGTAGCATTTCAAAGCGCCATGAGTGTCATTTTGTTGCAAACATAGGGTACGACATTCCCTAGTAGCATATCAAAGAGCTAAGAGCCTCATCTCGTTTCCAAACACAGGGTACTACATCCCCTGGTTGCATTTTATTGCCAGCATAGGGTACGATCAAGAAACAAGCCTGCAAGAATATTTCATAGTCTGTTGCATCGAGAGCATCAAGTTTTAATCTAAAGTCAATGGGAGAAGCAAGTCAAGAATCAAGACAAGACTCCAGATGGCATATAGATAGGAATTTTGTAACTCTTAGATTTCAAGAGTATGTAATCTTCTTTTTCGTTTTGATGTAATAGTAGGAACCGCAGATCGGAACCTCGATGGAACTTCACTCGACAATCCCTCTAAGAATACTCCATCACTCATTTTCCACATGAACTACACGTGACCTGATTCCCTTATAACCCGGGATATGTAGGCTGCCTAAAACCAAGGCTCGGTC
>ML437777.1:54894-64975 GCA_005239525.1 Nicotiana knightiana
AATTTAAAAAAAAAAAAAAAAATATGATTTCTTTTAATTAGAATTTTAGCAAGTAAGCTATAGAATCTTTCTTAGTATTATTTAAAGTATATGTAAATATTTAATTTTCCTATAATATAAGAATTTTTTTGTAAATCTTCTTATCTTTATAATTTAATTTATCTAAAAAAAAAAAATGAACTTTAATAGATGAAGTTTTTTTTTTTTAAATTTGATTTTTTTTATTTTTATATATTTTTTTACTAAACCCATTATCCCCACTTTTCTCACCCACTCCCCCACCTTTCACATCTTTCTCTCACATTGCACACACACTCACACACCCACCAATTCTCACGTCTCTCACCCCCACATTCCCTAACTCCCAACTTCAAAACCCACGTTTTCAACTCTGAATATAACCAAAAAACTACTAAGATGGCTTATAAAAAGGAGGCAAAAAAGAAGTCAAAAATAAAGAAAGAGAGGATACGGGGATAGAAAACAAAAATAAAGGGATAGGGAGGGCACGAAAGAGGGCTGGGCAGAGAAGAAGCAAAACCGAGGGTGACGTAGAGGAACATACCCATCTCTACACCCAAAAAACCAACCAGCCCCAAATCTTCTTCTTGCTCCACATAATCTTAACCAAACTCCATTAAACCCCCATGTAAACATCTTAGATCCATTTTAAAATCCAGTGCAAAATAGCAGAAGAAACCATCCACAAACACCCCCAAAACCCAGCTGGAAAATCACCTAAAAACAATCCCCTTCTCGTGAAAATCAGCAGTTCAAAAATTTGGGTTCTTCGGTGTCGAGGTCGCCATTGGTTCTGTTTGAGCTCCGGCATAAATATCTGTGTTTTCAAGTTTTTGGATGTCGATCTCATTAGAACGACACGATGGTTGTACGCGGATATTATATTATTCAATCAAAGCCTTTGGCTATGTTTTGAGGTTCTTCTCTTACCTCGTCCCTGATTTTTCATTATCAATCTATATGTGCTTTTATTGAATTTTGGTTAGTTATTATTTAGCAAATCTTTATTGATTTTCACATCCTTCATTACGTTTAGTTTCAAATGGACATTTAAGTAAAGTGTGATCTTTGGAATCTGGGTCGATCACATAAATAAACTAAATCGAACATGTGTATCTTTTTTTTAATGTAATTAGTTAGTAAGGTAATATATTCATTCTTTTTTTTAGTTTTTTTTAAATTAGTTAGCTTTCAATTTATTTAGATATGGTTTAAACCCAAAAATATGCTTCTGAATCCTATAAGTGGACTATTACGTTCATATACACAGTGGACCGTGAATTCAGTTTCAAGGAAATTTATAGGAGTTGGTTAAATTGATCTATTACATAACGGACCATCTAACATAGAGTGGATTGCCTGGTTTGAGGCATGAGTGGGCTACCGGGAGGTTTCTTATGGAAAATAACTCACAAATCGCTAGTATGCTTTAAGCGCGACTTAATCTATCATCGTGATTGTGTATACGTTCGCGTGACATAATTACGATTTTCAAAATAAATCAAGGTACGCGTTCGCGCGACTTTAGCCAAGTTTTCTTAATAATTAATAAAGCGTGATTAATTGTGTACACGTACGCATGCCATAATTCTTGACGCACCAAACAAAACGAGTACACGTACGCGTGACTCGTTTCAAGATAATTCCTTAATCATGAATAATCGAGTAATTGAAAGCGGTAAAAGGTAAAATGTACATAGGTTCTAAGATACGTAATTAAAATAATTTAATTAAGTCAGGTATGATTAAAGCGACCGTGCTAAAACCATAGAATTCGGGAGAGCCTAACACCTCTCGGGTTAACAGAATTTCTTGCCCGGTCTTCTGGTTTCGCAGACTTTTGAACAGAGTCAAAATTCCTCGATTTGGAATTTTAAAATAAATGGTGACTTGGAACACCGTAAATAAATAATTCCGAGTGGTGACTCTGAAATTAATTAATTAATACCAATTCGGATAATGTCACTTAAATTGGAAAAACTCCCTTACCCTATCCCCTCGGGAAAAAAAAGGTGTGACAGCTCTGGCGACTCTGCTGGGGAAAAGAACCCAAAACTTCTGGTTCAGGGTTCAGGATTCAGAATTTGAGCTTATAATGTGATCTATACTTGGCTTTATTTATTTGATGTTATTATCGTATTTTTGGGCCTAATATGCTAATTGCCGCTTATTTACCGCTTTGATATTATTTGAATTATATTAAACTGTCTTCTCACGTCTCCCTTCTGAGTCTTCTGAATTTATGGTGCACACGTGCGCGTGTCCCAACTTTTTGTTAGAAGTCATACCAATTAGAATGAGGCTGGGTCAGTAACTAGGACGGGTAGACTTTCATGCTCCCGGTACGTTGCCCCCACCTCGGCTCGAGTTGTCTGCTTGGGTAAGCCATGTCTAAAATACTCCCGCTAGGATTTAAACCTAGAAACATAGCCGCATGCCGGATCCCTAGTAGGAACGTTTGTTTGCATCATGTGTATTTGACTTTGGGGACTCAACACAGGGGTTGGGTCCGTCTAGGATAGGTGTACCCAAGAATTACATGACCATCCTGATGCATCTTATGTGCTACTTGTGCATTATGTTTGATTTGGTTTGTGCATGTTGACCGTTTTCTTAAAATAAAAATAAAAATATAAAAATATTAAGGGAAAACTATAAGGAAGAAAATATGAGAGAGAAAGTGTATCCGATTTTTTGAAAAATCTCAGTATTTACCCCAGAAAGATTATTACAAAATATGCCTGAATTTTTCAAAAATTGTCATCATATTCCTGAAATATTTACGAACTACGCGGGTCTGATTCTCATTGGATGTGAGATACATAGGCAACCTTCATCGGGTCCGGCCCCACTTTTCAAAAATTCAAAAATATTTTCTTTTAGTTTCTTCTCAAAATCAAAAAATATTTTCGTACTTATTTAGAAGTCTTTCTTTCAAAAATTCCCAAAAAAAAAAAAATTCAAAATTCAAAAAAATATTTCTTTCTTCTTTAGAAATCTTCCTAAAAAAAAACTTAGAAATCCATAGACATATTTTCTTTGTTAGGAGCATTCATGGTCTGAATTGTATATGAGTAAGAGTTAGTTTATTTACTTTATTCCGGATTTTCCTGAACTACGTAATGGTCTAATTCATGCGGCGTCATGATACGTAGGCAATCCCCATCGGATGCGATCATAACCATAATTAATCTGAAAAAAGGATTTTAGGAATAAATAAATAAAAAAAAGAGAGAGAAAGAAAAGAGAATGCTAAATTCAAGATGAAAATAAACCAATAAGCCGGGACGAAGCATGACGCCTGTCAAACTCATTCTAGAAATGAAAATGGCATTAGGTGCATACCATATAATGTGTGATTAATATATGCAAAATGCCTAACTCTAACACGTTTGTTGTTTGTCATCTAAAGATAAGTTAAACAGAGGTGGTTGATTTGTGGTTTAAACTGGCGACTCACCCTTACAACACGAGATCAAAAGGAAAAAGTAAAATGGCAAACAACAGTTTGAATGAGTCAGATAATGATGATGTCCACGGACAATTTGTCGAACAAGGTACGAGAATGGTTGAAGAAGTAAAAGTGTTGAAACAACAATTGGCAGAGATGTACCAAGCTTGGGTGAATGGACAAGCACCGCCCCCACTACCCATAGGGAATTCGGACAATCTTCATAGTGTGTCAGTTGCAAGTCAAGTGCCCATCTCCATAACAAGTAATCCATTGTACCAACCTAGATCTGGATTCAGTCCGAGCATTAACCTTCCCACTATCCCCAGTACCTCCATTCCACGTCCTCCAACTGCACCCCTCAGAAATGACCCACCTACTGTACCCATTGTTCATACCATCACTGTTCCTCAATCGACTCTTGCTCAAAAGTCCAACAATGGTTCACAACTGAATGCTCATGATGCCCAACATTACTCTCCAGAATTGACTTTCAAGGTTCCAGATTCATACAAGCATACTCCTCAGAACATGTTCCCATTTGAGATCGAAAATCCTGACAAGAATATGGAACAAGAGGAAATGACTAGAAAAATGAAGAGCTTGGAACAAACCATGAGAAACATACAATGTTTGGGAGGCCACAAGAGTGTTTCGTTCAACGATTTCTGCATGTTCCCCCATGTTCATTTGCCACCCGATTTCAAGGCTCCCAAGTTTGATAAGTATGACGGGCATGGTGATCCCATCGCCCATTTGAAGAGATATCGTAACCAATTAAAGGGAAAAGGACGCAGAGAAGAATTACTCATGGATTATTTTGGGGAAAATTTGACTGGAATTGCTTCAGAATGGTTCATAGATCAAGACATCTCTCACTGGCATGTGTGGAACGACATGGCTCAAGATTTTGTCCAACAGTTTCAGTACAATATTGATATAGTGCCAGACCATTCTTCTCTCGTCAACATAAAGAAGAAACTAACAGAAAGCTTCAGAGAATATGCGATCAAGTGGAGAGAGCAGTCTGCTAGGGTCAAACCACCAATGAAAGAGGCAGAAATGATTGACTATTTTCTCCAAGCTTAGGATCCTGATTACCTCCACTATATGTTAGTCGCCATTGGTAAACCTTTTGCTGAGGCGATTAAGATCGGGAAAATAGTTGAGAATGGCATGAAATCGGGCAAAATTGTGAGCAGGGCAGCCCTTAAGGCGACCACACAAGCAATTCAAAGCGAGTCAGGCAGTTTCGGAAACCGGAAAAAGAAAGAGGAAGGATCCATGATGGCATCTGGGTTCAGAGGAGTTCAAAGAGAGGTAATTCCTTCTTATGTGCAGTTCCAACAAGGACAATCCAATCCTCCTCAACATTACTATCAACCTCAGGGTCCCCGATACTCAGTTCCTTCACAACAATACACAGTGTTTAATGCTCAGGCTTATGCTAGGCCTCCCAATCACCAACAATGGAGGGCACCGATTCCTCAAGGATGTCGTCAATTACGGCCGAATTTTCAGGCACCATATAATCCTCGTCCCCGATAGGAATATATGAGAGAACAGGAGCCAAAGAAAGAGTTCACCCCAATTGGAGAATCGTATACAAGCCTATTTCGAAAGTTGATGCAGNTTATAAGCAGTCTGGCAAGACAGAGATGGCTGTTGGAACCATATGGCAAGAACCAAAAGTGATAGTAAGCCCACCGCATTTGGCACCGTTGATTGTGAAAGGTGCGAGTTCAAGTTTGAACTTAGCAGGTTCTGGAAAAACGATTCTCTATGTTCCTAGATGCATAAAAAAAGGTTGAGGTTCAATTGGGTGGGCCAAAACTTTACATCCCCGGGGACATTCAAAAGACCGTTCTGAATAATATTTTCAGAAATATAACAGAGCCAGTTGTGATCCGACCTGTTGCACAACTCCCACTGACAAACACAAAAACTATTCCCTGGAATTATAACAAAACTGTCATGACATACAAAGGAAAGGAGATAGTTGAAGAAACAGATGAAATGGGGGGCTTGACCCGCTCTGGAAAGTGCTATTCACCAGAGGAATTCAGAAAAGCTAAGCAAGCCAGGGAAAGTCACTTGCCAGTGAAAGAACCAGTTGCAGAAAAAGAAGGAGGGATTCCTTAAGAAGATGAAAATGCAAGACTACTCAATCATTGACCAACTAAGAAAAACCCCTGCTCAGATTTCTTTGTTATCTCTGCTTTTGCACTCATAAGAACATCGCCGTGTGTTGATCAAAACTCTGAATGAGGCATATATCTTAGAAAAGACAACGGTGAATCAACTGGAAAAAATGGCTGAAAGATTCTTTGAAGTGAATAAGATTTCTTTCAGCGATGATGATTTGCCTGATGAAGGGGCTGGGTACAGTAGAGCTTTGCATCTTATGGTCAAATGTGAAGGGCATTACATGAAAATAGTAATGATTTACGGAGGATCAAGTGTAGATGTATGCCCTCTTTCTACTCTACAAGAGCTGAACATTGACACTAACAGAATTTGAACTAGTAATGTCAGCATCAGAGCTTTTGATGGTTCAAGAAGAGATACTATTAGGGAAATCGAACTCACCATGATAAACGGACCGATTGATTTTAACATTTTCTTTCAAGTGTTGGATATGAAAACTTCCTATAATTTTCTTCTGGGAAGGCCGTGGATCCATACTGCTAGAGCTGTACCTTCCACCCTACATCAAATGGTCAAATTCGAGTATGATAGGCAAGAAATTGTTGTTCATGGGGAAGACGACTCATCAGTCTATAAAGACCCGTCCATTCCATGTATCGAGGCCAAGGAAGGAAGTGAATCCCTCATATATCAAGCATTTGAGGTGATTGAAGTGGACCAAGTGGAAGAAGGAAAACCAATTCAGCATCCCCATCTGTCAGCCACATCTATGATGGTAGCTTCGCTGATGTTAAGGAACGGTTATGAACCAGGAAAAGGATTAGGGTCCTCTCTGCAGGGAATTGTGAACCCTATTGCTCCATTTTTGAAGAAAGATACCTTTGGTTTGGGTTTTAAACCAACGTCGGCTGACATAGACAGAGCCAAGGCCCGCAAAAAGAATGGTTGGAATTTGTCCAAACCAATCCCTCACATTGCCTACTCTTTTGTCAAGCCGCAATTTGANTCCTATTGCTCCATTTTTGAAGACAGATACCTTTGGTTTGGGTTTTAAACCAACGTTTTCTGACATAGACAGAGCCAAGGCCCGTAAAAAGAATGGTTGGAATTTGTCCAAACCAATCCCTCACATTGCCTACTCTTTTGTCAAGCCACAATTTGAAGAAGCCCAAAATCCTTCTACTCAGGATGACATTGATGAAGTTTGCTAGAGTCTCGAGGAGATGTTCTATGAGATCAATATGGTTCAAGTTAGTGAGCGTCCTAGCCGTGCAAGTGTTCAGCTGATTGGTCCAGATACTTCGCTCAACAATTGAGAAACAACTCCTCTTCCCATCAGGAAGGAGTCATGGTAGTCTGTTTTGCTGCTTTTTCTGTATCTGGATTATTTTAAGGGTTGTAATTCAGATATTTTAGTTTAATTGCTTTGCTTTGATGTTAATCCTTCTATCTTTTCAAATTCAATGAAATGAAGTTCCAGTTTCATAGTAAAATTTTTTCTTTTCTTTCCCCTAATTTTTGTTTGATTTCTTATCATTTTCAGTTCTGTTAATGCTGGCTTTAAAAACATGACATGCACGCGGAATTCATGCCTAGGTCTTAAAAAGCTGTCTAATCTCGAAATAATGAATCAAGAAGTTGAGTATGATGAAGATGAGGCTTTAAAGGAAATAAAAAGGGAATTGGATCAATTTGAGAATAAGCCTAAGCCTAACTTAAATGAAACTGAGGCAATTAACCTGGGAAGTCCTGAAGAAACCAGAGAAACAAAAATAAGCATTCATACTGAACAAAGGACAAGAGATGCCATAATTCAAGTTTTGTTCGAGTATAGAGATGTATTTGCGTGGTCATATGATGACATGCCGCGTTTGCGTGACGATTTAGTGGTTCATAAGCTTCCCACACATCCTAATTTTCCACCAATCCAACAAAAATAAAGGAAGTTTAAGATAGACATGGGTGATAAGATCAAAGAAGAAATCACGAAGCAACTAAGTGCAAATGTGATCAGGGTCGTCCGATACACTACATGGTTATAAAATGTTGTGCCGGTTCCAAAGAAGGATGGGAAAATCAGAGTTTGTGTTGACTGTAGGGATTTAAACAAAGCAAGTCCAAAAGACAACTTTCCTTTACCCAAAATTCATATCCTCGTTGACAATTGTGCTAAACATGAGATCCAATCTTTTGTGGATTGTTATGCCGGATATTACCAAATTCTGATGGACGAAGAAGATGCAGAAAAGAACGCCTTCACAACTCCATGGGGACATATTGTTATAGAGTCATGCCATTCGGTTTGAAGAATGCAGGGGCAACTTACGTGAGGGCCATGACTACCATATTCCATGACATGATGCACAAAGAGATTGAAGTGTATGTTGATGATGTGATCATTAAGTCCAGAACACAAGATGACCACGTCCAAGACTTGAAAAAGTTATTTGAAAGGCTACGAAGGTACAATCTCAAACTTAATCCAGCCAAATGTGCATTTGGAGTTCCTTCTGGAAAGCTTTTGGGTTTTATAGTTAGTCGAAATGGGCATTGAGTTGGATCCCTCAAAGATAAAGACCATTGGAGAGCTTCCTTCCCTAAAGAATAAAAAAGAAGTCATGAGTTTACTCGGGAGGTTGACTACATCAGCAGGTTCATTGCGCATCTTACAACCACATGTGAGCCTATTTTCAAGTTGTTGAAAAAGAACATCGCAATCAATTGGACTGATGAGTGCCAAGAAGTTTTTGATAAGATCAAAGAATATTTGTCAAATCCCTCTGTTTTGGTTCCACCGGAACCTGGTAGGCCACTATTTTTATATCTGTCAGTAATGGATAGTTCCTTTGGTTGTGTTCTGGGTCAACATGATGCCACAAGCATAAAGGAACAAGCAATCTATTATTTGAGCAAAAAGTTCACCACTTATGTGGCCAAATATACTCTTTTGGAAAGAACATGTTGTGCATTAACCTGGGTCGCTCAAAAGCTTAGGAATTATCTTTTGTCCTATACGACTTTCCTCATATCCCGAATGGATCCCCTGAAACACATCTTTCAGAAGCCAATGCCAATTGGTAGATTGGAAAAATGGAAAATCCTGCTCACAGAGTTTGATACTGTTTATGTCACTCGTACTGCCATGAAGGCACAAGCTTTGGCTGATCATCTGGTAGAAAACCCGGTTGATGACGAGTATAAATCTTTGACCACATATTTCCCAGATGAAGAGGTTAATTTAATTGAAGTAGTCCAAGATGAAAGTCAAACATGGAAACTATACTTTGATGGGCCTGTCAACATCAAAGGCGTAGGGATTGGAGCAATTCTTATATCACCTACTGGGAAACATTACCCAGCTATGGCGTGACTTTTCTTCTTTTGTACAAACAACACGGAAGAATATGAAGCTTGCATAATGGGTCTGAACATGGTAATAAATCTAAATGTGCATGAAATGTTGGTGATGGAGATTCAGATTTGCTTATTCGGCAGGCTCAAGGTGATTGGGAGACTCAAGATATCAAGCTCATTCCATATAGAAAATGTGTGGAAGATCTTAGAAAAAAGTTCAAGTCTATNTAAGAGTGTCACACCTCTTTTATGTCCTACAACCCTATTACGAGGTTGAGTTAGAAGAGTTTTTCCAATCGAAGTGACGTTTTGAAAAGGGATTATTTATTATTTAGAGTCGTCACTTGGAATTGAGTTTTGGTGTTCCAAGCCACCTTTTATCTTGAATCCCTTAACAAAGGATGGTTTGACTCTTAATTTATGGTCTACGAAAACAGAAGACTGAGTAAGGAATTCTGTTGACCGAGGGGAAGGTGTAAGGCACCCCTCGAGTCCCGCGGTTCTAGCACGGTCGCTTTATTGACTCATGTAAGGCTTAAATCAATTTTTAGATATTCTTTTATTTTATTGATCATGACTTATTTATTACCGCTTAATTAATTAATTATTATTTTTTAGTTGTGTTTACCAAGATGCGGAACGCACACAAGGTACTTCTTTGAAATTAAATATTAAACCAAGGTACGGAATATACACATGGTTATAGCATAATTACTTTTAAATCTAAAGGCATCGAGACGCGGAATGCGCACATGATCCTTTTATTATTTAAGCATATCAACCCAAGGTTCGGGTATGAACACATGGGCTAATATTTCAAGTACGTCTAAAATTTTCTAACGTATTTAAAGTTTGTTATTTATTTTGTCTCTTTCATATTCGATATATATTTTTGTATATTTTATTAATATTTTACTTATTGCAACGAGTCCTCAATTAGTTTTTTATTCATCTTGCTACCTAAAAAAAATTTACCACTCTTCTTGTTTTGTTGTTATCAAAATATTGAAAAGATTAAAATGACATTATTTAACGAAATTATGACTAAAATAAAAGAAGGTTTAATAAAAACTACTTAAATGAAATTCTTGGACAAACAGTACAAAG
>ML437781.1:5279-93928 GCA_005239525.1 Nicotiana knightiana
AACTTGAAAATCAAACTTCAGGACCTAGTGTCCTTAAGTTTTCAATATTAAACTTTAGAATCTAGTGTCCTTAACTTTTGAACTTGAAATTCAAAGTTAAGGACCAAGTGTCCATAACTTTTGAACATGAAAATCAAACTTCAGGACCTAGTGTCCTTAAGTTTTGAAGTTGAAAGTCAATCTTCAGGACCTAGTGTCCTTAACTTTTGAACATAGAAATCAAAGTTCAGGACCAAGTGTCCTTAACTTTTCAACTTGAAAATCAAACTTCAGGACCTAATGTCCTTAAGTTTTCAATTTCAATATTAAACTTCAGGACCTAGTGTCCTTAACTTTTCAACTTCAAAATCGAAGTTAAGGACCAAGTGTCCTTAACTTTTGAACCATCAAATTCATAGTAAAGAAATAAAAATCAACAGAAACACACAAAATCATAACTTACTGTAAATTTATGTTGATTTTTGGACGAGAAAGTTGAATACTATGGTTTGAAATCGGAGGGAGAAGCTTCTGCAATTCGCGATCACAGTCGGGTAAGTTGAATACTATTGCATTGC
Organism: Nicotiana knightiana; assembly: GCA_005239525.1. Taxonomy (NCBI): domain Eukaryota; kingdom Viridiplantae; phylum Streptophyta; class Magnoliopsida; order Solanales; family Solanaceae; genus Nicotiana; species Nicotiana knightiana. Next base: position 5,837 of record ML437781.1, read on the forward strand.
TGCTGCTGAAGTTAATTGTGGTGATCGTTAATAAAAGCTTAGGTATAAGTTATAGCTGAAGGGTATTTTCGTCTAGTCAGGTAAAAGTTCATTAAACTAATGGCTAAAGAATAAATACATTTAAAACACTGGCTTTAAAATAAAGACAACTTCTATTAGTGGCTATTTGTATACATCCCCCTTATTTTGCTGCAACACGAAAAGTTCCAGCATAATAGATTCGTGCACCTGTGTATGAACTTCCAGCATATTATGTTGGAACTTTCAGCACACGGGAAGTTCAAACATAATATACTGGAGATTGGAGTAGCTATGTATGAACTTCCAGCATATTATGTTGGAGCTCCGGTATATTATGTTGGAACTTCACATGTAAAAATTCGAACCCTAGTATATTATACTGGATATTTTTCGAATTTTTTTAACAGTATTTTCGTTCAGATTTATCTTTACGTAAAAAGTGACTAAAATTCAATTATTTTTGAAACTACGGTTATTTTTTAATTATCATTTGTAAATCTGATTATTTTTTATTTCGTTAGTACTCAAGGCACCAAAACCAAAATCACTAGCCAATTGACGAGAGTTTTGATTCAGAAATGAATGATCTCAAGCAAAAACGTCGCTCCAGTGAAATTCATGTCTGTTGATCTGAAAGGGCACAGAAGAAAGGTGCTCTTATTTAAATAGTATCAGATTTATCGGGGATAAGAAGTTTATAGCATGTTTGGTCAAACTTATAATTAAATCACCTTATTTTGAAGTTTTTCAAAAAGTACTTTCTGAGAAACAATTTGTGTTAGGCAGCTAATTAATTTAAAAAGTACTTTTGAACAACAATTAGAGTTTGTTCAAACTTTTAAAAAATGTTTTTAAGTGTATTTTTTTCGAAAGTATTTTTAAGTATATTTTTTTCAAAAGTGCTTTTAAGTGTATTTTTTTCAAAAGTGTTTTCCAAAATAATACTTTTGGGGAGAAACTACTCAAAAGTTGCTTCTGTGCATTTGTTTTTCCTTCTAAAAATTTAGCCAAACAACTTAACTTCAAGACAAAGCACTTCAGCCAAAAAGAAGCTTGGGCAAACAAGCTATTATTGCGTGAAAGGTAAACTTCTGAGACGGTATCGAAGAACAGACAACAGTACCTGCCGTTTAATTAACACTGCAGCAATATACAGCTCAAAGCATGAGGGAAATACCAAATCTGCCATACAAGGAACACAATATTACGCCAATCCTCACAATTTAGCAATTTGACAACGTTTACAGACAATATAAAAGGCGGGGGAAAACCCTATTGCTGTTTTGGCAATTTACACAAAAAACTATGACTGATATATAAGCGACAGAATTCTCTATATACACACATCACTATAAGAGGTTTAAAAAAAAACAGCCTAAATAATTAACAAGACTGGAAAACTGAGCACTCTATCCTGCCATGCTATCTAGTTGAACTTACCTTTGGTAGTAAATCATGTTTTCGCGCTATAGGCCCCTGCAAAATAGTCTTTTCCTGCGTACAGATACTCGAATGAGAACAGCAGTACGGAAATTTTAGACCACAATAAGCTGGTACTGCACCGATAAGAATTCCTGGGTACAAGCACCAACTTTTTTCTTTTGTATAACCTTTTTTCCCAAAATGTAACCCCCACCCCAACCCCAGAGAACTCCCTATCCAGGATCCCAATAATGGCCCTTTTCCATTGGAGACTCACATCGTCGACTGATGGTTGGAGGTGCAGGGTCTTTATCACTGGGCTATCCTTCCATCATCAAGTCAAGTTACCAACTTTAGAGCTTATATAAGTGGATCTCAAAGCAAATTCAAAGGAGAAACTGCAGACAACAATTCATGCAACAAATAGTTCTTTGCTGTGCCATTAACCCATGACTTGTTCACAACCTTAAGAGATCATTGAGCATCACAAGCTTTACGGCACCATCTCCACCACATGTAAGAAAACCATGAGGAACAATTTGAATATCTGTAACAGCTGCCTGAAAATGCAGGAGAAAAAATCCCTTTAGTTTTGCAAGCTCATGATCTCGATAATTTTTCTTCCAACGATTCACGCATCTGATCAAAAAAGTTACCTGTACCACACCACCAAAGCCACGGGAGCTTGGCTGCAAGAAGGTGTGTCTTTCATGCAATTTTGGCCAATGAAATACTAATTTCGCATTTTTGGCATCCCAAAGTTTTACATCTCCATCTTTACTTCCCGTCAAGAAAAAGCTGGTATGTGGTATGGTTGATATTTTGGTAACACTCCCTGCACGAGATGAAGTAGAATTAGAGAAAGATCTCATTATGTACTGCCAATCAACTATCTACAGCTTTTTCAGCCACAATCATCTAAAATGGTCCAATACCTGTGTGAGCCTTCGGAATATACCAGAGCATCCCATTACGATTCTGATCACCGGTTTTCTTCTGCATGTCAACCATGGAATTCACACCATGATCACCAATTTCTGTATGCTTCTGTCTTTTTGCCTTTCCGGTAGCTATGTACCGGAAATCATGAAGTCCAACATCACCACCTTTCCCACCCGTCACAATGAGGGGGGAAATAGAACCACTTCCTAAATCATTATCAAACACTGCTAGAGAGCGTGCACCTCCTGGAAACAAGAACAGGGTCAATAATCTTAGCAAGTTAAAAGCTTGTAACGACTAATGAACTAAACAAAGACCATTATCAAGGTTTTGCTAAGGTTCTGAAGAAAAGCACTACATGTAGACTTTAAGTGGCTTATACCTATTTTCTTGCCAAAAAAGACAGTCACTGAGAATCCGCCATTTAGCTCTTGACAGATGAATATCCCTCTCCCCCAATCCTCCTCCGAATCCACCAATAATCCATATACATGTAGAATTTTCTTCTCATGAAGGTCACACATTTTCCTAGACAAGAGCTTTATCCTATTGCTGTCGAGTAGAATTCTTCTACTTGAGGGTTCTCTATAGATTAGGTTCACTTTGTTACTAATATCTAGGGTGTTTAATCTTAAATTAAATGTTCTACCTTATGCTTTAAATTTGGGTCTTCGCTAAATTCTCTTTAATTGCTTTTCTGGCTTATTGTTATTCCTATCCTTGTTCCTATCATTTAAAAACTGACATTTAAGAATAAATTGACATATCTTAGTTCTGCATTTGTCTTATTGCTAGAACTTAATATTAGGAACTGTCCCGTTCCTTCACAAAAAGGAAAACATATCAACAAACGAACCTTCATGACACATTATGGAGGCTCGAGATGTCGCTGGTGGAGCAAGTGTGTCCCATATGACAACGTTAACACCACTGGAGCTATATCCCGCGGCAGCTATGATTGAACCACTTGAGGTAACATATGTGACATCCCTGCAGTCATTACAAGGCACAGCAGGCTTTATGAGAAAGCAAAAGATGGAAACTATAACAAAAGCTTAACGACTGCATTAAGGAAGATAAATGCAACTGCTTCATCTTTCAAATCACTCCTAAAAAGTTACTAGTTGGAACTGATATTCATGGTGTCCTTGCGGTTGCTAATGACACAACGAAAGACAAAGTGCAAGTAAGGAAAAATAGAAACAATTTCAAACGCTTCCAGCCCCCCGTCACCATCCAAAGACAGTATAGCGCATTCTGGTGGTTATGGCGTGGTGTTAGGTACCGGAGAGGCACCAAATAATAAGAAAGCTTTTCCTTTAATAATATATAGCTTCGAGACAATTTTGAGGAGATACTAATACTTAGTTTCGATGTATTATAATACTTAAACAGGAATTTCATACAATTTTCGCTGCTTATGGTGTATGGTAATTAAGGAAAAGAGAAGGTTAAGGCCTCCGAATGTTATTAAGTAGCAGTGAGGCACTAAAATACAAAGAGAGAATATCCAAAAATCTAACTTTTTAGTTTGGATACAATTTTGTGGAGATAGTAATGCTCAGTTCCATCTAACATAAAGTTAGCACGATTTGGGTGCTTACGATGTATAATTATTAAAGCAAAGAGAGGATTCTGTTGGCCGAATGTTACTTCTGCCTCCTACTTCAAGCTGCCACGTGCACACAGTACCATCTGAAGCAGCAGATACAAATCTGTGACCACAATGATCAAATTTCACGGCAGATACAGAAGCAAGAGCATATGGTGGAGGGACATTTGCAGCAGGAAGCACTCCATATGTTGCAGTAGCTCTATCTTTGCCAAACTGCAGATATCAAAATTTATTCTAAATACCATATCTTAAGAAACTACAATAACACAAGTATGTGACGGAACAAGTTTTCAATCTCATGTAAGAACAACGAAAAAGACAGCCTACAAACAGTAAAAGAAAAAGAAATGGCCACACATATCATGCCACTGCATGAAGATTACTTAATACTTACTAATTTGCAAGTACAGAAAATATTCTACATTCCTTTTAGGAGTCAAACTTGTTCAAGGTGCAAATTAAGCCTTACTGTTGCAACTGCAAAAAGAACTAACTAATCTGTTGATCGTAATGTTTTACCTCCCACAAATATATGTGTGTATTGCTCGAGCCAACCAAGAAAAAAGGCCTTGAAGGGTGAGTTGAGAATGCCCTTGTCCTAACATTTTCTACTGTGGCAGGAGGGTCAAGAAACTCATCAAAATCCTCTTGAACTCCCCAGCCAAGACTGGATCCCCCTGTATTGGCATAACCTGTTAGCCCAAATGTAGGTCTTGCAAGAAAACCTGTGCCAACAGTTGCTCCACCTAGCCCGAGGTGTGCGCCCTTTTTACTCCCGAGACCCACTCCAGGAGAGACGCAAGTAGGAATTGGTGTAGAATCAGATCCCGCCCAACCATTATGTGGCCAATCAGCTTCTGCCCAGACATTATCAAATCTGTTCGCACAAGGAAGTCCATCTTCCCAATTGAAGAATAACAATCCCTGAATCAGACAGAAGTAGATTGAGTGATCAGGAAAAATGTCATTGACTTTACAAATATAGAAGACTACTGGGAAATTAAATTGTGAAACAAATAAAATAGACATATTTACTTTATCGCCAAACTGTAATGCGCAGAGTCTAAAGACCAGAATAGGAATTTACTATGAATGTCTAAGAGGCAAAATACTTCCTGAGTAATATAACAACATCAGAAGGCAGCACTGATATTTATTCATCAATAAATCTCTTAAAAGCAAAATACTTTCCGCTTATTATCCCTATTTAAAAACTAAGATCAGAATAATTTTCTGCACAATGAAATGATGAATTTGCAAAAGATCAGAGTTCATGGGAAGTGTGAAGCATCAGATACGAATTTCTCCTATTGAAGTGACAGTTGGGATACATTTGAGACACCCTAGAATTTGTACAGTTGATATTCCCATACCATATAACAAGTTGGATACAGCGAACATGAAAGATACCACGTGACTCATCTTTAGATTCACTTATGCCTCTCTCATATCATAAGTACACCTCTCAAAGTTCATAATAACCATGAAGTACCATGCTCTTAAAGTTTCACAAACATGCAGCCAAATTAGTTTAACATCTCCATTTACCCCACCCCAAACATTTCAACTTATCCCAGTTTACTTATGCATCAAGCTGTTCTTTTAAGTATGAAACTTAGAGCTAGATGTTAATAATTGTAAAGTGACATGATCCCTAAAGCCACAAGTTCATTTCCTGTTACGGCCAAATGATGTATCAGATGCATCCTAAACACTGGGAAAACATAAAATTCAGATGCATAATATATAGACCGCTAAATAAGCCCCAAAGCACAGTCTCACCTTCCGATTGCTAGCAAGAGCAGCTTCATGTTTATCAATGGAGTTGATGCACAAAGCCTGCTCAAATACAGGAGAATAGCATTCGTTAGCATCAAGAAAGAAGATTTGCCATTAAATTTACCTGTTATCTGTAAGAAATAGAAAGTGCAATTCAAATTAAAAAAAATTAGGAGAAGAATTACCTCCAAAAGTTCTCCATTTCTCTTATATATCTCCATCGGACTACGAAAAGGCAAAACCTTCTTTGTATGGTTCGTATCTTTTCCCCCAGAACTTTGGAAAGGATGATTATTTGGTGACAAACAAGCAAGAGGAGATCCAGCTGCGCTGCTTGGACTACCAAACCTATCGTCTCTGTCACAAGTTTCCTCAACTTCACACTCTCTTACAATGCTGGGGTACATTTCATTCCATCCTTTAAAGGACTTTAGCAAGGTATGCTGTAAAAATTTCTGGTCTTGAAGCACAAATCCCTGATTAGCTTTCTTAAGCTCAGAACAAATATCCCATAATGCCTCAAATGCTGATAATTCATCTTCAGCAGTCAACTTATCCAGAACGTTATTTCTATGACTAAGTTTAGTATCTGGCGCTTTATGTAGGGATGGATAATCTTCAGACCAGAAAAGAGTAGTTGCACCTGGATCTATGCTCTCCAGCAGGATGGATGCAAACCGATTCACACAGTAAGAAGAGATGTGAGTACATGTGATCTTTAGTATATTCGCCAGAAGTCCTGGAACAATCCCATTGTGGGTTGAGACATTGTTGCCATTTACACAGTTTAGTGAAGTGGTTACACTGGGATGTCTGCCTGGAGGTAGAAACAAACCGCTTTCTTCATGTTCCGGAGATAGCAGATTTAGCTTGTATTTTAAAAAGCTAGATACATATCCCCAAAAAGAAGCAACCATGATATGCCATCTCTCTTCCGGAACAGACAACATAAAATCCCCAAATTGTGCCTGTGGCAATTGATTCTTGTTCTGAACAGAAGATCCAGCATCATGAATAGGTACATCATGAGCCACCGTTTCTCGAGTCTCACAAAGCAGTTTTTGTATATCCTTTATGCCTGTCTCATCTGAAGTTCTTGCCATCAAGAGAGGCTTCACAATCAGGAGAAGAACACTGTAATTTCTTTGTACCAAAACAGATGCAAACAATAACAAATACTCTGTTAAATCAAGGACAGTGAAATGTGTCCCCACAAAATTTTCTGCAGAAGAAACTGAAGAAAACTGCACTGTGGCTCTAAGACACCATAATGACCAAGACAACCTCTTTTTATACAGCTCTAAGACGGCGCCATAAATATTTTCATCAGCTCCATTACTCCTAAGGGCGAATGACTTCAAGTAGAAACAGTCCACGCTACACATAATGATGTATCTTGCAGAAATATAAAATAATTCTCCAGATACTTCAAGAAATAGCTTGGGAAGTAAAGCATACAATGAGCAACCATCAAGTTCATGGCCTTGCTCCGTCGACAGATATTTATTTATGTAGTCTCGCAACAAGTAGCATCCTGTATATGCCAAACCACCGTTGCAAAATGACAAAAAAATCTGAAAGAGGAAAAATGAAAAAAACTGACAATCAGTCCTCTGGAAAAAAAAAACATAAACATAACACTTCCATAAATAAGTAGAGATACCAAGTACATAAGATGTAGAGGAATTAAGGAGAACTTCAGTTGAAAGGATGCAATTGTCATCATCAGTTCGTCTTGAAAAGCTTCAACTGAAAGCTTGTATTCTTCATTCTCTGATACAGTATCCATGTGTCCCTGAAGACATATCATATCATGGTCTACCCAGCTTGGATGTCTCCTTAACATCTTAGACAAGTATTGCATTGACAAGTCTGATCTCATGTGTGATTCTATCCGTAAAGCCACATCCGATGATAGCCAGTTTGATGAACTTTTATTTAGCATTGCACTCAGCATTTCATGCAGGTATCCAGAGTCCACATTATCAGGCACACTTCCTCCAGTTGAACAACCAATGATGCTTGCAGAAGATGAAAGGCATTCCAAAGCATCAAGCTTACATAGAAAAAGATAGGAAAACTTTTTTGAGAATGCGAAAAACGATAGGAAAACTATTAGTCCTTTGACGAAAAAAATCTAATTAAAATGAACATACAATCGTACATCCATACACATAACCAGGCTGGCTAAGAGGGTCGCCTGGCATTCGATAACATTAAGGTATATCCCCCTAAACTGACTTACAGAAGAAAAGGTATGATAAAAGTCAATTGTCTAACTTTGATGCTAAACAGTCACATGACTCACATCAATTGCAAGATAGCAGCACTTATAATGCAAACACTTATCAGCAAAAAGAGTTTAGCCATGGTGGTAGGCCATCCTACCATCGCTCTGACGTGGTATTTAGGAACTTAATCTGCTTTTAGTAGGATTTAGGTTGATCATTTTACTAAAATTTAGTTCAGCCTTGATTTCAAAAGCCTAATCTAAATTGAGTTTATCCAAGTAGTACTTGACATGCAAAAGACATTCTAGAATGGGGTTGTGCTAGAGAATCACTTTATAAATATCTAATATGTTATTCTTTTTAGTTCTACATATCTAATATGTTAATATACATGAATGCTGCAAGCTATGTATTAACTTGAAAAACAGAACTAATCTAGATCAATGAATTTTCCAAAACTTAAATTACATTTAAAAGGAACTCAATCGAATTTTGTTCTATGAATCTGCTTTACAACAAAATCATTTCCAAGTGCTTGAGAGGACATGAAGTTGGTGAAATGTGACAGTTAAAGTATGAGGTTAGGGCATCGGGTGGTGTTTTGTGATAATTCTGTATAGCAAAGAGAAAAATAATGCTTACATATTGGTAAAACAAGTTATATGGAGTAGTAGTGGAAAGAGTTATAATGGAAAATAAATTACAGCCTCCAATGATGTAAGTCATTTAACGATCTTCCTCGTATGCTAGAATTACTGGTGGGTGAATGGACGTATGAAGTTTCAATAATACCAGATGCTCATATCAAACTGAAGAAATCCGGCAATATTTTGAACTCTGGCTCCGGTGATAATTCTATTCCGATGGCAAAGGGAAAAAGTGTTGTTGAGATGACTGATGGGTCGGGCCCCTCGAGCCAACAAAAACCTAAACCTACTCCAATCCCATCCTATAACCAGCACGTGAGGGGTCAGGTGGGTACTTTAATTTCAAATAAAGGGGCCGTAAAACAGGGTAAAAAATCTGGGGGCCCTTCAAAATTTTTGGGCCAGCAGACAGAAAGATATTATCATGAAAGAGGCCCAAATAAGAAGAAAGGGCATTTAAAGAGAAGTCAGCCCAAAACGTTTTGGAAAGCAAAAGGGTTTTTTGCAAGCCCAATGGATATTAAGGCCAAGGATTCAATCTTAAACTCAGGGTTTATTCCAGAATATCCCCGTAGCTCTCCTATACCCGATACTCTTCAAACTACTATAGGAGACCCCAATTTGAGCTCAGACGCTGATGATTAGGCTGATCCTCCAACAAATTTCAGAATCATGCTTCACCAACCAAAATTGATATCACAACCATTGCAGGTACATGATTATGAATCTGATATCTCCTCTTCTTCACTTCCTCTACTGCTCCCATGGCATGAGAGGGGGTCGACTTTAACAATGGTCCTCAAACCGGCAGTGATAGATACATCAAGGTGGACAAAGCTGGTAATGGTGAAGGCATGCAAGGCTTTTGGGGTGAATGTTGCGGGATTTGAACACGAGCTGTTTGACATCATCTTAAGAATGGAGGAAAGAAGGCAGATTCAGCTAAAACACAAAAACTAATCAAATTCTCGTAAAAACCCCGGTAAGAAGAAGGGGGAAACCGAAATTAACAAGCTAAAATGTGGGATCAATTATGAAAGGGTGAACAAAAGGGATAAGGGGAGGCACTACAAGGCTTTTTCTGAATGAAGCTCAAAATTTTAAGCTGGAATGTGAATGGGTTGAATGATAACAGTAAAAGGGGTACTCTTAGCTCATTGGTTCGCAAGTGGAAGATTGATATTCTTTGTGTGCAAGAAACAAAAATAGAGGATTGGTCTATTAATCTCTCCCGACAGATTTGGGATAACAGGTGGGTTGAATGGGGAGAGCTTAAGTCATGTGGTACAAGGGGGGGCATCATAATCCTATGGGATAGAAGACGTTGGAATTGTTTGGAGGTACACCAGGGGGCTTTTTCTATTTCAAGCATATTGGAGAGCACACAAGAAGAGTTCAGATGGTGCTTTACAGGGATTTATGGTCCTCACACCAATGAGGAAAGAGAGGACATGTGGAATGAATTGGCTGCAGTTAGGGGTATCTGGAGTGAGAATTGGGTGATAGGGGGAGACTTTAGTGTTTGCAGATATGAGAACGGAAGGCATAACTGCATTAGAAGATCCAAAGCAATGAGGGGTTTCTCTGATATCATTCAAGACCTGGGAATTATTGATTTATCCCTCCAAGGTGCCTTCTACACATGGTCTAGGGGAGAAGACATTTATCAGGCATCTAGAATAGATAGATTTCTTATATCCCCACAGTGGAATGAATGCTTTAAGGATGTGAAACAGATTTCCCTTCCAAGGGTTTTTTCTGATCATAAACCTTTACTTCTGGAGAGTGGGGACTGGGAGGTGAATCCATCTTACTTCAAATTTGAGAACATGTGGTTAAAAATAGATGGGTTCATGGAGAATATTAAAGAGTGGTGGAATAGCTATACCATACATGGGAGTCCAGACTATATTCTAATTCAGAAATTGAGACTAATGAAGAAAGACATTTCCCGCTGGAATAAGGAAGCCTTTGGCAAGGTTGAGTCAAGAAAGAGCAAAGTTTTAGATGAAATTCTAGTGTGGGAGCAGGTCACGGAGAATAGGGTTCAAACTGTAGAGGAAAAAAGCAAAATGTTTGCTTTAAAATTAGAATTGGAACAAATAGCAAAAGCTGAGGAGATTTCATGGAGACAGAAGTCCAGGTGCCTATGGCTCAAAGAAGGAGATAGGAACACCAAATACTTTCAACGAATTGCGAACTCCCATAGAAGAAATAATTGCATTGACAGACTTATGGTTGATTCTGAGATTATTGAAGATAAGGAACAGATAAAAGGGGAAATTCTGGATTTTTACCAACAACTATACACTGAGTCTGAACAGTGGAGACCCACAGCTAGTCTTGATGATATAGAAAGTATATCAGAAGAAGACAAAACATGGTTGGAAATTCCTTTTGAGGAGGAGGAGGTCCTTTCTACTATTAAAGCATGCTCTCCAGATAAGGTTCCAGGGCCAGATGGTTACACAATGGCATTTTTCCAGAAAGCGTGGTTGATCATTAAGGAAGAGGTGATGGCTGCCCTGAATTTCTTTCATCATAACTGTCACATGGTGAAGTCTTGCAATGCCACTTTTATAGCCTTAGTTCCCAAAAAGAAGGGAGCCATTGAACTCAAGGACTATAGACCAATCAGTCTGATTGGTAGTGTTTACAAAATAACGGCCAAACTACTTGCAGAAAGACTCGAGAAAGTGGTCGGTGGTCTGGTTTCTGGATATCAGAATGCCTTTATAAAAGGCAGACAAATCATTGATGCAGCCCTCATTGCGAATGAAGTATTAGACTGGCAATTGAAGAAAGGAAATCCTGGTATTTTATGCAAGCTAGATGTAGAAAAAGCCTTTGATAAGGTGAATTGGGCATATCTTCGAACTGTGCTTAGGAAGATGGGCTTTGGTGACAAGTGGATCAAATGGATGAATTTTTGCATTTCCACAGTTAAATTCTCAGTACTTGTCAACAGAGGGCCAGTGGGATTCTTTTCCCCTCAGAAGGGACTTAGACAGGGGGACCCTCTCCCTCCTTTCCTTTTTATTCTGGCCATGGAGGGCCTTAGCAAGATGTTGGACAAAGCGAAGCAGCTCCAATGGATCAGTGGCTTTCAAGTGGGGCTCAACTCTGGGCCATCTCTCTCAGGATCTCATATGCTTTATGCAGATGATACTCTGATCTTCTGTGGGGATGAAAGATCCCAAGTCCTATACCTTAACCTAACTTTGAATCTGTTTGAAGCTATTTCAGGTTTGCACATTAACATGGCAAAAAGCACTATCTACCCTGTAAATGAAATCAACAATCTGGAGGAACTAGCTGGAATTCTATGTTGTGGTACTGCTACATTACCTACTACATACCTTGGTCTACCTCTTGGAGCAAAACATAACTCAATTGAGGTGTGGAATGGAGTCATTGAAAAATTTGAAAAGAAGCTAGCTTCATGGCAAAGACAATATCTTTCAATGGGAGGAAGGCAGACACTTATCAACAGTGTGCTAGATAGCATCCCAACATACCTGATGTCCCTCATACCAATCCCCAACAATATTGTAAAGCAGCTTGACAAGATCAGGCGAATATTTCTATGGGAAGGAGGCAGCAAAACTCATAAATTTCATCTAGCCAAGTGGTCAAAGGTCACCATGCCAAAGTACTTGGGTGGCCTAGGCATCAGAGATCTTTCCATCCACAACAAATGCATGCTGATGAAATGGCTATGGAGATACAATCAAGAAGAGAATTCACTATGGAAAGAGGTGGTCAGGGCCAAGCATGGGTCCGAGAATCATTGGTGCACTAAGTTATCCAGAAGTCCATATGGGGTCGGTCCATGGAAGAACATTAGGAAGCTCTGGAGTGAATTTTCTTGGAACTCCTATTTTAAATTGGGCAATGGCAATCACATAAAGTTCTGGAAAGATAAATGGTTTGAAGGATCCATCCTGATGTTTGACTTTCCTAGCCTCTATCGGATAGCTCAGAATCAAGATTCCACTATTTCTCAAAATTGGCAAGACAATAGTTGGCACATTCTTTTCAGGAGGGATATGCAAGACTGGGAGCTTCCACAACTTCTAAATATGCTAGCAAAATTGGAAGGCCTCCCAGTAAAAGAAAATATATTTGACACTATAAGGTGGGGAAGTTCCAAGGATGGCCTTTACACCGTGCAAGCAGGCTACATTCACTTTTGCTCCACCAATGAAATCATTGATAGATGGCCTTGGAAATACATCTGGAAGACCAAGCTACCTACAAAAATCTCTCGTTTCAGTTGGATAGCCCTAAATGAAGCATGCCTAACCCAGGACAATCTCAGCAGAAGAAGTTTTCAATTTGCCAACAGATGTTATATGTGTTTGCAGCAGCCAGAATCCAACAGGCATCTCTTTCTTCACTGCCCAGTTGCAGCAGATATTTGGTGTATGTTCTTTGCCATTTTTGGTTTAAGCTGGGTCATGCCTCAGAACATTAAGGATGCCTATGAAAGCTGGTCTTCATGGAAAGTTGATAAATCCATCAGTAAAGTCTGGCAGATGATCCCTTCTTGTATTTTGTGGTGTGTTTGGACAGAAAGGAATCACAGATGTTTTGATGGGATATCAACTCCAATATTCGCACTCAAGGCTAGATGTCTTTTATGGTTATATAGTTGGCAGAACATAGCTCCTGTCAATTGTCCTATTAATCTTTTGGACTTCGTCAGCTCCTTAGCTTTAGCCTAGTTTTTGTCTGTAGAGCTGGCTATGTCTTTATGTATCTCTCTCTTTTGTACTTCTTGCATCTTCTTGATGCCTTTAATGCAATTTTCTTACTTCATCAAAAAAAAAAATTCATTTGGTGTAAATTAATAGGTTCAGGTGACCAAATAGCAATGATTTCATCAAGAAAAATATTTCACTTAGACCTAAACAAGTAGGTTGTGTTCTAATCAAAGTTAGATCAGTTCTGGTCCTTCTGGATTTCAGATCTCAAAGAGGATCATATCAAATTTACAATTTCGGAGTCCTCAAAAGAACCCCCCCAAAAGAAAAAGAAAAAACGCTTGCGAATCCCCAAAATTTAGGGAAACCAAAAGAATTAGATGAACTTACAGGTAGACCGCATCTGCTTAAGGCAGTGGCCCTCATCAAGATCGCCCATCTACTCAAGGCTGCAGCATTTTGCTCCCCAATAGAATTCTTCATGGTAGTTTTGGCTGCTAACATTAAGCAAAAGTCACCTACGCTTGGATCTAAGAAAGCAGGTTGACGGGATGAGAATATTGATTTATCGCTCAAGGAACCCGTTGGGAAAGCAAGCATTCTAAGAAAAGCATGCGAGGGTTTTCCTAATATCCACTGCAAATGAAGAACTTTAAATGAGTATATAAACAAGGGAACAAGATGCAACCAACACAATCCCTCAAGGAGAAAAAAAGCATCACTCTCTCTAAAATCTAAAGTTCTAGCTGAATACCTCCAGTACGCTTGCAAGCCAGTAGTCACCTTTGTCAAGAGCAGATGGGAGAAGCAATTTCGAAATAAGGTAATGCTCTAGCGTTCCACCATAACCTTCAACAAGTCGGCAAATTACAAGCGCAAGCTGCTCATCCCCAAGATTCTTCACACAAACAGTGACAGCAGATGTGGTATCTCCTCCAAGCAAAAAGAAAGCAATTGCAAGCTCCAACTGATGTTTTCCCAGTAACACGTATGCATTCTTTAAAGCAGCTGCCTTATTTTTATCTTCCTAAACAAAGGGAATGGGTGAAACTTCTAAGCAAATAAACGTTGAGTAACGATGCTAAATAAGAAAATACAGAAGACCAAAACTTGGATTACAAACAAATTAACAAAGAGTGACAGTTTACCATCGAGAACTCAACATTTTAAAACAGAGGTAATGTGCAAATGAATTAATAAAAAGATGTGCTGCTCTTCATCAATTAAGACATTTAAGAGTACTCATGAAACCACCAATTTGAATCTTGTAAAAAACGAACTATAAGAAGAATATGTGAGAAGGCAAGTTAATAGTAATGAAATCTTTTGCTTATTTAACCAAAAAAAAGAGATGTAAATTTAAGAGAAGGTACGAGAAATATAAAAGTAAAGTTTATGCACTTAATTTAACACGCTGTCAGATTGCTTTAACATTTTCATAAGAATTATCCCAAATGTAGGGCATGGAAAGACAGTACACAAGATCATTTGATAACAACAATACGCTTTACAACATGTTCCTACTTTCCCAATTAAGATACTAGAAAAGAAAATTTAAGAAACTATTCAAGATAAATGGGTCAAAACTCACTCATAAATAATTGGTCAAAACTCGGTAACATTTCTTTGAAAATATTTGTATCAGGCATACAAATAAAGTAGCAGTTGTTTAAAAATTACCTGAAAATTGCGTGAAAGAAATGCCACCAGAGGTTTGTCTTTCTCATCTTTGCTAATCTTGAAAAGGCCCGCTAAAACTTGAAGCCTATTCAATGCAATATACAGAAGTGCACATGCCTTGGGATCTCTATTCTTCAAATATCGCTGTCTTGCCAGCTTTTCCATCTGCAGAAAACCCACCTGAGTAAGAGTTGCAACGCCAAATACAGAGGAAAATGAAAGCTAAGGATATAAGACATTGGTTCTTCCTGTTTCTTTCACCCCTTTCAGAGGAAAGAGCAAGAGGAGTAGCTGTAGATTCAGTTAGAGATTTTGAGATAACACTCTATTATAGGACCTAATCAATTTAAATGGCTACATTCAATCATAGGTAGGGGAAAAAGGCTGAAACTGAATAAAGATGGCCCCTTTCTATTTTTTGATAACTGAGAAATATGTTGTTTCCTGCATTAAAACTTCGTGGATAATGGGTACACCACTCTATCCTTTTCCAATCAAATATTTGAGTTAGTTCGCCAACCAGGATTCAAACTCGTGACATATTCCAACCATTCATCCTGTGTTATACTACCTTTTCCGTTGAACCAAAGCCCGGGGACTAAAGATTGGCCTCTTTACTACTGGTCCTGCAGTTCCAATCCACGTGAAAGAAGTAGTAAAAGAAGATTAGCACCCGAGTCATTTTACAGCGGAGAGAAAGAGGTTTACTCATAAGCCATGATATACTCAAAATGAGGAACTTCTTACAATAGGCTAAACTTCAAAAAAGAATTAGAGAAATAGGCATCATACTCCTAGCGTCCAATTCTTTTTTTTAATTACCATTTGACATAGCATAGGTTTTGAGATTTGAATTTGACTTGGCTACTATATTATTAATAGGGGGAAACGCCATAGTGATTATTGAAAAGCTAGTCATATGGAGAGAACATTGTATCGAAGTCTGGTTTTAATAGTAAAGTGAATTAAATTCTTGCAATTTGCAAAAATTGTTTTAGGATAATATCATTAATAAGAGAAAACATTCACATCAAAATATGAGAAGAGTGCCACTTAAATTGGATAGAGGAGGTAATAAGGTAGTTAAAATTAGTTACCTCACCGCACTATCACTTAATCAAGAAGTAAAGCTTCTTCTATCATTGAAGACACCTTACAAACAAGAAAAACCCTGAGACATGAGATTATATCATTTTTTGTAAGGCATGAGACTATATTATCTTCTGCAGCACACCAAAAAATCCATCAATATTTAAGGATAAGAGTTCCTTATTACATAATACAAGTTAACAAGGAAAGGAGTCTTCTCCTACATTTCGGTTAAATAGAAAAAAGTTCAGAACAGAACCTGACTCTCCAACCCCCTCACAAATTAGACCCAGCAAACATCGGTAACCTTAATCACAAAGAAGGGAGAGGATGGATCACCAACATAAACACACAACTTAGAGCCAAAAAGTATTCCTAACTATATTTATGCACCAGAAAATCTGGGGGAAAATTGCAAGAATTTTCCATCACAAAGAGTCACATTCTCTTATCACAACCAAAAATGGCAAAACTTATGACGAAGAGCAATCATACTTGCGGAGACCTATCGTCCAAAATTTATACAGTTAAAAGAAAAATTCAAGTGATGCGACCTCACATTATCCGTTTTGGACAAATGGAGCATTTCCACCGAACTGAATGTAAGAATGAAATTAAATAGAAGCTGGATGATATAGGCAGAATCACAACTATACAAATTCAGTACACATCTTGAAGAGTATCTGGAGGAAGTTTTCCACCTCTTCTTGCATTGTTGGGTCACTACCAATGTTATCAAAGGTGAAAAGCGCAAAAAAGCTCTAAGGTTTGTTGGGACTTTAAGCGCAAAGCGCAAAATAAAGTGTGGGCTTTAATGAAGAAACGTGCAAATGGAGAAAAACTACAAATATGTATGTGTAGTCCAAGACTAATATCTATAAGCATGAATACCAAATATATGGAAAAAGAAATTGAAGAAAATTTACGATAAAGTGAAATATCAATTGTTTAGTGTGGCCTCTTGAGGATTACGCTCATTGGCAAGGAAAAGTATGCCTTAAAGCCTCAATGGCAACAAGCGCCCGCTAAGCGAGGCGAAGCGCTCAACATATTTTGAGCCTCGCTTCACGGCTTAAGCACGCTTTAAGCCCGCCTTTGATAACAGTGGTCACTAGGCAGCTGTGGGACATGTTTCTAGTAATTCTGGGCATGAGTTGGACCATGCCAAAGTCCATTGTTGAGCTCTTGCAAGGTTGGAGCAGAGAGGGGCCTAGTAAGAAATCTCTGAGAACTTGGAATACATACCTCAGGCCATTTGGTGGACTGTCTGGCTTGAAAGAAACAACAGAAATTTTTTGAAGGCACAACAAGAAACATTCACAGCCTTAAACAGAGATATTTTTTTGGTAGCTTTTTGGTGCAATTTGGTAATTGAACATGATGAAGATGGAATGCTAGACACAACAGAGAGTTTGCACAACCTGTAATTATGCCTGATGCATTGACTTGGTGCATAAATTTATAAAATCATTAATTATATCAAAAAAAATAAAAGATACATCATCATTATTTTTTGTTAGATTAATAATTGATAATGAAGGTAAAGAATATTACGCTAATAAAATAGGAAGAGCATGGACCGAAAAATGATAAACACAAGAAAGAAGATTTAATCTTCAAAGTCTCATTCTTGACCAGCGAAAGAGGAAGGATTCAGAACTGGTAGACTAGTTTGAGAAGGGCGGGAACATTAAGAAATGTAGAGCAATATACTTGGACCACATCAATATGTTTAGTCCCTGAAACTACATATTGGTAGTCTACATCAGGATGTTGGCTTGGAGATGTTGAATTGTTTACAGAATATACAACTACACAGTACCTCCCAAAAAATAACCAAATGATACAGCTGATTTGTTTTATATCATAAATCCTACCCTCAAATCCCCCTCCAGGAGTCAACAGTTTCACTTTCCCACTTTGCTCCAGTGGTGGAAAACTCACTTTCCCAAAACCCCATTTGCCATGCTACAATCGAATTCAAAATCTTAATGAAAAAAAAGTACCTTCACTCGCAGTTGTGCCACACTTGTATACCATAATCCAACACCCATATCGCGCATTTCTTGCCAAGACGGTTCCTTAGATAAAAGAGAATCAAACAAATTCTCTTGGCAATCAGAGTGGAAAGCCCATCCAATCAGCCCCGAGTACACAACCAGCTCACCTTCTGATGGCAGTCTGCCAAATCGTTGAACAAAATAGAGCTGCTGAAACCTCACTGAAACCCAAAACCTAGGAAGAAAGACAAGTAGCATCAATTAATGATAATTTAATTAGAAGCAACTACAGCTGAATAATAACCACAAAAATTCTGAGCCAATCTATCAGAGAATATTGATGCATAGTGCCATCGGTTTTTTTTTTTTTTTTTTTTTTTTTTTTTTTTTTTTTTTTTTGGGTTTGTGGAGGGGGGGGGAGATTTTTATCCATTATATCACCATTTACAAATTTTGCCAACTCTACTCTAATCCCAAGCATAGGGAAGAGGATGCAGTACTCTCATTGAAACTTTAGTATCTATTTCTTTATGGCAGTGGTGTACGGACCAGCTTGTGCACACCTCGACTATTCCACGTGCTACCTCCCACTAGCACATGTACTAGGCAACTCTCACACCAAGGCTTAGTCTGATGGGAAGAAATCACCTAGTGTTTTTTGTCTCCACTGAGATTCGGATGTAAGACCTTACGGTTCTCCACCCACTTCAAAACTTAGTGACTATATCTAAAGCAAAATTGGAATATGTTTTTCTTGTCTGCCAAAAACTACACTTCTCTGGTTGATTATCACTATACACAAAAATTGACAGAACACAGAAGCTCGAGAACTTAACATAAAGGTTGATCGTAAAAAGAATGTTTAAGCCTTTACAAACTTGGCAATTGGCATGAAGATATGTTCACACGCATGGAAGATAGTTTATTCTAGACTTCTAACATAGACTTTACCTTCGACCAGGTCCATCAAGGCTATTATAGGCAGAAGTTGACTGCATATTGCTAACTTCATCTAGAAGATGAATAGCAGCACGAATTTGCATCATTTCAGTGGAAGATATAGTTGCAGAATTATGAAGTTTATCGAAGGCTTCTAGAAAGTCAGTAATTTCAGATCTTGCAGAAGAGATAGAGAGCGCATTATCAGATGCAGCATATCCCCAGCTTGAGGAAGCTTGGAGGAAACCTTTTTGAACCTCTGAATGTCCACCCCATTGAAATGACTTCTCCCCAGTGCTTAACAAGACATGTCCTTCAAGATAGTTTGACAACGAAATGGGAAATATTAAACCACTGAAGGCTCGAAGGCAGCATATTTCCGCCGATAACTTTGAGGAAGCTACGTGTTTACTGAGACACTGCAGAGCTACATATGCACGTTTCCAATTACCTATACACATTTGGAACACACAACCCTAAGGTCAAACTCAAATTAGCAAGTATTATAAGTCTAAATAAAATGACTGGAATTTCATGAGTGGGAACATAAGCAGATAAGAAACAAATTGGCAACAATCTTCTGATGACACACAAACCTGGCAGGATTTTCAGAAAAATAAAACATAAAGCTGAAAAAGAAGGTACAATAAAATATTTATTATACAACAGACAAGGTAAGGACTTAGAGGATAGTTACATCTAAGAATAACAAATAGAGAAACAAAACCCAGTACAGGCAAATGATGTGGGTAAAAGATAAAAAGTTTACTGTACTTTGCAATCAGACAAATGTTTCCTGAAAGCAAGTGTGAGCCAACATCTCCCGGAGCAAATGAACACGATTGCTTTCTGATTTTAAGGAAACTATATGGGATTATTTACCTTGTAAAAAAAACTTGGCGGGTCATTAGGTTCATGGCATAAGTTACAGGGATAAAAATATGAAGATTGTTATGCAGTAAAAAATAATGTAAGGTTTTTTACGTAGGAATTGCAATACCTAGGTAAAATACTAGTTGTATAATTAGTATGATTGTACAGGCTTTGCTTTAATTTTTTATAATTTATTAAGAATATCTGATATTATCATGAATATTAGTTTAGCAAAAGCAAAGTTTTCTGTTATTTACGATAACAAATTACCTTACTTTAAGGGGAGTTTTGTTAATTTAGGTGCTCCTACCCAAATATTACTAATACTCATTTCTGCATTCGTTAAGCAAGTACCATTCGATGTTGCATTAGTGAAACCAAAAGAGCCTTAAGTGTCATCTGCTTCTCTATGAAGAGCATCCAATCAACTAGGGTAGTTGGGATCTCAAAAGTGCTCCAAAAATGTACAAATATTAGAATGTTCCACTTATTCGGAAGAGCACTTTTATAAGTCAAACAGCCCAATAAATATTCTAAATCAATCTTGGCAGCAGTAAGCATTAGATGCTCCTATTTAGGCATGTTCCTGACTTTCACAACCTCATAATTATGGCTGGGCATTGATTCATTTATGCTGAAGAACCAAATTGCACACAGCTGAAACGATTTCACAAAGTTTAATGTATTTTAACCAGCTTTGGTTTAATTCTCAACACTGAATATCACCATCGTGAGTTCAGTAGGAGAGCCTAAGAATTAAAAATGAAGACCAGGAATAAACTTAAAAAACAAGCTCAATTCCTTATCAAGTTTTCTTTCCTTCATAAGACCAGGTTTTGGCAGCAGAAAAGCTGGAATACCAGTTGCTAAACTAAAGAATAGCGTTGCTGCTGAATACTGTCACCTCTTACAATAGGACAAAAAGATAAGAATGAGGTATAAATCACAAAGAACTTCTGATCTTCCCACATCAGGAGGGCCAGATACTACGTATTAAAACCAAACAACACTAAATTAAATTTCTTCTCCTAATTTATCCCTAATGAGCTCATCAAGTGACTTCTTGTCCTCCTAAGTACGATACTCGAGGCATTTAACTAGTATTTAACCAAAACCAACTTAAAAATGCATCTTTACTATTATCTATTAATAGATTTACCCTTATCTCAAAAAATGCACCTTTACCTCCTCTCTTTTTTAACTTTTTTTCCCCAGAGCAAATCAATTCTTCAGAGAACAGTCAAGAAACAAGATTTTAACTTTAAAATAGAAGTCCATGTGTCATTACTTTCAGAAACTTAACTTTTACCCAAACTAAGATATTTGGTTTTCAAAGAGAGCACATAGGATACCATCATAGAAAAATATTAATTGGACAATAAACCTGTTCATTTGTAAGGCAAGCAGGACACGGACATATGTTACCTAGTTCACAAAAGAAAAGGAAAGCCTAATAAGATAAACAATAAGATCCATTGGTACTACAAGACAATTTCGGCTGATGAGACACAAAATTTGGATCCTATAAGTATAGATTAACATTGGAGAATGTTGTTCAAATTGTATGCTTATACAAGAAATATTTGAGTTTACTAGCTGAAGAGTAAAGAGTGTAATTCAGTTTTTAGTTTGTCAAGAATCTGCTAATTATTTGGTTTAGAAGTTCAGATATAATAGAATTTACTTCCTAGATGCACATGTAAGTTCCTTAAAGCAGTCAACCACAAATTAATTCGTAAGAACACAACAAATGGTTTGCCTAAATCGTATTAAAACGTCTTCCATTAAAGAAGAAGAGGACTTGGGTATTTGAGTTAGGGGAGTGGGGGAAGCGGAAAAAGCATCAACCAAATCATAAATACCTGAAAGTAAGTTGCAAAGAATTGCCTCTGGATGAACAAGAGGAAGAGATCCTCCTACAAGTTCTGCTATCTCTAAAATGCTCCAGATCCCATTTTTAACAGAAGTAAAGCCTTCTTTAGATTTTGTCAAGCTACTAAACAGTGAAGTCTCATTGACCACTTCCATTTTCAAGGGGAAATCAGCCTGATACTGTGCATAGTCACAATTTTCATGACCATAAAATATTGGCACTTTATTAGAACCATAGTGACAGACAGAACTCTCCTTGCAAACTTTTCCACCAAGCTGGGGCAGCAGTTTCTTGTTCATAAAGTGTGAGAACTTGCTAAGTAGAGAAATATATTCATCATGAACAACCACTATCATGGCTTTGGGTCCCCAAAAGAAGTCTTGAATGGTAGGGTTAGTATCACTTGCTGCAAGACATACCCAGATGTTGCCTTCAAATGATTTTTTCGCTTCCAAATTGCATTGACCTCCACACCGCTTTTGAGTAAACACCTGCACCTTACCTCTTGAGCAAACTCCAAGTAAAAACTGACCATTCCCTATCGTCAACCAATTTGAAGCAACAACCTCTGCATCAAAATATAAAGTGTCTTCTAGTATAAAGCTGCCAGCGTCCTCAATTCGCACACATTCCCATATATGAATAGCAGAAGTACTTAAGAGACCTTTTGAGATAGTTGCAATTTTTCTGCCACAGACACTTGCAGATATAGCCAAAATAGGGCCTTGCTGCAAAGCAATCCTACCAACAAGATCCCATTGAGAATTCGAGCTCCCAGCAGGCACACTTCTCCATAATAATAAGCTACCATCAAGACAACCAGTGACCATATGATAAGCAAAGTAGTTGCTATATAAATTATTAGCAAAAATTTCTTCAGTTAAACCAGAGTTTGTGGGACAGATCACAGCATAACTTGAAATCTTATCATTGTCATGGGGCTCCGGCAAAACTGATGAACAAGGTTCAACAGAGACAAGGTATGTATAACCAGAATAACTACTCTCAAATTTCCATATATTGTTCTGCAAGGTGTTTGCACTGTCAAAAGTGCAACCACAGCGTGTTTCCGACAAATCATAGTGATGAAGGTCAATTTTCCACGATAATGCCTGAAAGCATTTTTCCCACACAGCAAACAGCAAAAAGCTATTTAAAATAGTTTTGTTACAAGTGGAA
The DNA here is from genome assembly GCA_005239525.1 of Nicotiana knightiana. NCBI lineage: Eukaryota > Viridiplantae > Streptophyta > Magnoliopsida > Solanales > Solanaceae > Nicotiana > Nicotiana knightiana. Next base: position 28,833 of record ML437781.1, read on the forward strand.
GGCAACGGAATTGAAAAGACGCTATCCGGGCCCTGTCCATGACTTCCAGCGGTAAGTGGTATAGTACATATTTTGTCACAAACTATTTCCAATTCTTCAGTTTTCACAGCCTTAACTACTAATAAATCTATTCCATCTGCATGTCCAATGACAAGAATACGTTCTTCACTTAACAGAGTGGGTGCCCATCTTAAGCTTGTATACTTGGGTTGTTGAGGGAGTGCAATCGCACCTTGTCCAACCAGTTTCCAAGATGGGCTCAAAGTTGGGAGGCCCACAATAGTATTTGAAGCAGAAGAAAACAACCAAAAGAGGAGCTTTCCATCAGTGTCCAGGGAGGCAGCAAATTCCAACTCAGATAAACAAGGATGAATTGCAACTTGCAGAATTTTACTGCAGTGACTGTCTGCATTTGAAAGTCCTCTTGCACATAGTGATAGTAAACATTCAGTCTGACATTTATTTGGAGGCGACTCGTATGTGCTACTCAGTTCTGAAGATACCTCTTCACCTTTGGGGAATTTTGAAGAATATAACTGCATCCAGGCTAGAGAGTTACTTGGTAATAGACAAATAAAAGAACACACTGTTGGTGGACCAAAGACCTGATTTCTCATGATAAGGACTTTATTTAAGAGCAATCCCCTTGGCACCTTGCTAGGACTGTTCAACTCTTTTCTTTTCCACAATGTCACCCTTGGGGCTCTCACTGGAGAAAAATCATCAAGACAATGAATAGCCCAAAAGGTCAGTGTCATTTGAGGACCTACGGCAATCAACCATTCACACCTCCCAGCATTGCTTTGTTGATGGTCATCTGATGAGGAATATGTCACAGCTTCCCCATTGACAGTTATTATACCATTAATATCTGTTGCCCATCTTACAGACACATCCAAGCCCAGCATTCCATCTAATGCTTGGTTTACCTCAACTACAGCGACAACACGAAAAGAGAATTTACTCAGTTTGTGATCATTACTATCCTTGCCAACTTTTCTAACCCTCCCATCATCAATCTCATTCCAGAGCCTTACAGCTCCATCTAAACAGCATGTTAATAACACCAACCTCCTAGAATAGCTGCCATCTCTAGTTGACTGTGTAACTAAAGATGGTCTCCACTGAATCATAGAAACTGGTAACGGATGGGGTAGCATAGCTTCTAAATGTCCGGAGTCTGCATCTCTTTGACATACCAAAACACATTTGTGTCCTGCATGGATCTGAGAACCTGAACCTTCACTATGTGAAGGTGCAGCAGCCAAAGGTCCTTCAACTGACCAAGTAGCAGAAATCAGAGTCTGAGGCAGTTCTGGTTTAAATCTCCAAGCTATTTCCCACGACCTCTCCTTCTTTCTCCATAATATCAATTCAATGCCACCTGAAACTATCCCATCTCCTGATCCCGTCCATGTGATTGAGTCCACCTTTGTAGATTGTACTAGTGTTGAGGTCTGGCTCCAACAAAAAGAACCTGAATATGAGTAAATAAATTTATACATCTAAGAGGGATGGAAGGGGGGGGGGGGGGGAGAGAGAGAGGGAGAGAGATTTAATATCCAATTAACCAATAGTAGTAACTAATGTTAGCAAAACAATTGCTTAAAGTTCCATATTCATATCCAGTCATAACCAGATCACCTTCTAAACAGAATAGCTTTTGAGTTTAGCGCGTAGGATCCAACTAATGCAAGAGTATTAATTTTATATTCAAGTACATTTAGATGATACACAGCTCTAACTATGTAGCCTACCAAAGAAAAAAGCACCCTTTCACCAAGTTGGACATCCCGCTGAGCCATTCTTGTAGGCATTGATTTTCATCTAGCTTTAACCTCTAGTTTGCAAGAACCCCTAATTGGCCTTAAATAATTCAGTGTTGGACTGTTGAAATGAAATAGGCTAAAATAAAGCAAAATGAACACATGGATTTCAGTAAGCTCACCCTAACTAATTTGTGATTGAGACATGGTTGATTAAATTTATTGAATTTTACTCTTTAGTTCTCTAGTAAGTTTTGCGCTGTGATCAGAGAATTGTCTTCTACAACTCCAACCCAAGGACCATAATACAGGTAACTCAAATTGCTGCCAGAGGACAACAAGCCAAAACATTTGCTCCTAGTGTAAGAATATTATGGCCATTCTCCAATGCATTACACTGCAACTCATGCATCGACTGAACCACGCATATTGCTTGATCCAGCGATCCAGAATGAAAGCAGTTCTACATCAAATTACAGGGGATATATCTTAAATATTCATCCAAACTAAAGCAGCGAACATGTACCAGAATAGTATACACACGTTTAGATAAGTAACGTTGTTAATCAAAATGGCAACAATACAGTGCTGGATAGGTAGAGAGAGGAAAAAGGTTGTTCCTTTATTAGATTAATAAAGTATAATAAAGTAATCAACGACATAGCATATTAGTATATACATTCGAGAGCGAGATCAGGAAACTGAAACTTACTATGAGAAGCGTCAGAATTGTAAGAAAACAATCCAATGCAGTTATCGAGTGCGGCGGCAAGGTCTCCAGAAGAAGGCGTCACCGGGGACCAAGCGACGGCGGAGACAGTGCCAGTGCCGTCGATTGACAGCTCAAGAACCTGCTGAAAAACTGTGCCGATTACAGTCTCGGTTTGGGAGAGAGGGTTAGGGAATTGACGTATGACAAGGAGAGACGAGGCACCATATGCGATCCATGAGTAGCCAGCGAAGTTCGGCTGCCAGTCAATTGCTGGCTCGAATTCGGAGGGAGATTTTGATCGGTTTGGTGCCGGAGGGATGATCTCCGATTTGATCAGCTGAAGAGGTAACTGCGAAACGACGTCGTCTACTGAGTTACAGCAACTGATATTGTGACTCTCCATCGTGGAGAGTTTGAGAAACGGAGGAGTTCCCGTCGGAAGTCTTGCCAGATTTAGCTTCGAGTGAATTGTAGACGAGCTTATAAATCTTTGTCAAATCCAAATTATGTTTTTTCTTTTTTTGCTGGAAAAAAGAAAATCCAAATTATGTTGGGTGCCCAAGGGTTTTAAATAAGTCAATTGGGTCCTTTAACTCTTTACGACTTCAATCTATCTGTGAATCCACCAATGGATACAACTATACAAGGATCCCACGATTCACGGACAAGTTATCCAAATAAATAGTTTTTCCTGTGTCTCAAACTCTCAATGTGTGATATACCTTTTCTTAGTCTGACCCAAAAACATTGATAAATATATTTTAAAATAATTTAAATTTAAATTTTTGTTATAAAATAATGACGGTAAAGTAAATAAACTAAAGATAAGTATAGAGAGAAACTGATATATTATTGAACTTTCAAACTGATGTACATAATAAACTAAAAACTGCTCTATTTATAGAAGAAAGGAAGTAGCTGCGAGGCTTTTCAGGAAGCAGTTGCAAGGCTTTTTTTCAGTTGCTTGTAAGCTGTCTGCATGAACTTCTTGCAACCTGCCTGTTTAATAAGAAGCTGCTGCAAATCATTTCATTGAGTTGCTTGCATCTTGTAGATAAACTTCAACATAATACTAAATGGATAATCTTCTTCGGGAATATTATATATAGCGGAGTAATAAATGGACATCCACAATATAATACTTTCATAACACTCCCCCTTGAATGTTCATTAAAGATAATGTGTCTCGTTAAAACCTTACTAGGAAAAACCCAATGGGAAAAAATCTAGTGAAGGAAAAAGAGTACACATATTTAGTAATACGCATTTCGAGCTGCCTCATTAAAAACCTTTCAAGAAAAACCCAATGGAAAAAATCTTAGTAAGGAAAAAAGAGTACATCGCGTATTTCACTTCCCCTAATGGAAACCTTGTTTCAAATATTTGAGTCTCCGTATTCCAATCTTGTATGCTATTTTCTCAAAAGTTGAAGTTGGCAAAGACTTAGAGAACAAATCTGTCGGATTGTCACTTGAACGGATTTGATGCACATCTATGTCACCATTTTTCTAAAGATCATGTGTGTAGAATAATTTTGGTGAAATGTGCTTCGTTCTATCTCCTTTTATAAATCCTCCCTTCAATGGGCTATGCATGCAGCATTGTCTTCGTATAAAATTATGGGTCTTTTCTCACATTTCAAACCACATTTTTCTCGAATAAAATGAATTATTGATCTCAACCATACGCATTCCTGCTTGCTTCATGAATAGCTATTATCTCAGCATGATTTGAAGAAGTAGCAACAATAGATTCCTTTGTAGAGCGCCATAATATGACAGTACCTCCACATGTAAATACGTACCCGATTTGAGATCGAGCTTTATGGGGATCAGATAAATAACCTGCATCTGCATAACCAACAAGATCTGCACTATCTTTGTTAGCATAAAGCAAACCCATATCAAGAGTTCCCTTTAAATATCGCAATATATGTTTAATCCCGTTCCAATGTCTCCATGTAGGAGAAGAACTATATCTTGCTAGTAAATTAGCAGGATATGATATGTCAGGCCTTGTAGCATTAGCAAGATTAGTGCACCAATTGCACTAAGATAGGGTACTTCAGGACCAAGGAGTTCAGCATCCTCTTCTAGAGGTCGAAACGGGTCCTTATTCACTTCAAGTAATCGAACAACCATTTGTGTACTCAATGAGTATGCTTTCTCCATGTAAAAGCGTTTTAAGATCCTTTATGTATAGGCAGATTGATGAATAAAGATCTCGTCTGCTAAATGTTCAATTTGCTGACCAAAACAAAGTTTTGTCTTTCCAAGATCTTTCATCTCAAATTCTTTCTTAAGATATTCAATTGCCTTTTGGAGCTCTTATGGAGTTCCAACAAGATTTATGTCATCAACATAAACAACAAGTATAACAAATTCTGATGTTATTTTCTTCATAAAAATACATGGACAAATAACATCATTTATGTAACCTTCTTTCAGCAAATATTCACTAAGGCGATTATACCACATGCGCCCATATTGCTTTAAACCGTAAAAAGATCTTTGTAATCTGATTGAATACATTTTCCGAGATTTTGAATTTGCTTCGGGCATTTTAAATTCTTCAGGGATTTTCATGTAAATTTCATTATCAAGTGACCCGTACAGATAAGCTGTAACCACATCCATTAGATGTATTTCAAGCCTTTCATGTAAGGCTAAACTGATGAGATATCGAAATGTTATGGCATCCATAACGGGTGAATATGTTTCTTCATAATCAACTCCAAGTCGTTGTGAGAATCCTTGTGCGACAAGGCGAGCCTTGTATTTTTCAACTTCATCTTTATCATTTCTTTTCCGCACAAAAACTCATTTATGACCAACTGGCTTTATACCAGCAGGTGTTTAGACTACTGGTCCAAAGACTTTTCTTTTAGCAAGTGACTTCAATTCCGATTGAATTGCCTCATGCCATTTTGGCCAATAAGATCTTTGTCGACATTCTTCAACATATCGGTGTTCAAGATCTTTCGTTGTCTTGCATAATGTTTAGTGCAACATTATATGCAAAAATATTATCCACCACAATTTCAGATCGATTTAAATTAATCCCATCACCAGTAGAACTTATTAAAAGTTCCTCACTCACCTGAGTCTCGGGTTCATTGATTTNTTGGCCAATAAGATCTTTGTCGACATTCTTCAACATATCGGTGTTCAAGATCTTTCGTTGTCTTGCATAATGTTTAGTGCAACATTATATGCAAAAATATTATCCACCACAATTTCAGATCGATTTAAATTAATCCCATCACCAGTAGAACTTAATAAAAGTTCCCCACACACTTGAGTCCCGGGTTCATTGATTTCTTCAGGAATCTCAGAACTAATCAGACCTTGGGTCTCTTCGGGAGATCCCTTCATAGTATTATTTTGATCATTTGTCGATTTTCTTTTCTAGGATTTCGATCCTTAGAACCCAAAGGCATACCACGCTTCAGGTGTACTTTAGATTTACTAGTTATCATGCTAGTAGATGGTCCTGCTGGGACAACAATTCGGATAGGCACGTTCTTTGCAGGGATATGTGACTTAGTTATCATTTTCAAATCAGTAAATGCGTCTGGCATTTGATTTGGTATATTTTGTAAATGGATGATCTTCTGGACCTCCTGATTACATATAGGGGTATGTGGATCATAATGAGATAATGATGAAACTTTCCACACAATTTCTCTTTTGATTTCCTTTCCCCCCCTAATTGTGGGAAGTTTGTTTCGTCAGATCGACAATCTGCAAATCGAGCAGTAAATAAATCTCCCGTTAATGGTTCAAGATAGCGAATAATAGAGGGTGATTCAAATTCAATATGTATTCCTAACCTTCTCTGTGGGCCCATCTTACTACGTTGTGGTGGTGCTACTGGCACATATACAACGCATCCAAAAATTCGTAGATGGACAATATTTGGTTCATGACCAAAAACTATTTGTGACGGAGAATATTTATTACAATGTGTCGGTCTGAGACGAATAAGTGATGTTGCATGCAAGATAGCATGACCCCAAACTGTAGTGGGCAATTTTATTTTCATAAGCAGTGGCCTTGCTATCAATTGCAGGCGTTTAATAAATGACTCTCCAAGGCCATTTTGAGTATGCACATAAGCTACATGATGTTCATCTTTTATCCCAATTGATAGACAATAATCATCAAAAGCTTGAGATGAAAATTCTCCAGCATTATCTAGGCGAATAGACTTTATAGGATAATTTGGGAATTGTGCCCTTAATCGAATTATTTGGGCTAATAGCTTTACAAACGCCAGGTTGCGAGATAATAGTAGGCACACATGAGACCATCTTGAAGATGCATCTATTAGGATCATAAAATATCTAAACAACCCACTTGATGGGTGAATAGACCCATATATATCCTTATGTATATGCTCTAAAAAGGTAGGGGATTCCATGCCAACCTTCATTGGTGATGGCCTAGTGATCATTTTGCCTTGATAATAAGCCTCACTAGAAATTTCATTATTTGTAAGAATATTCAGGTTCTTTAGTGGATGCCCACTTGAATTTTCAATAATTTGTCTCATCATTATTGATCCAGGATGGCCCAAACGGCTATGCTAAAGCACAAAAGTGGTTGAATCAGTAAACTTCTGGTTTATGATAGTGTGTGCTTCAACTGTACTGATCTTTGAATGGTATAAGCCAGAAGATAAAGTTAATAACTTTTTTACAATGTATTTTTGGCTAGAAATATTCTTTGTAATACAAAGATATTCCTTGTTCATTTCATCTATTGTCTCAACATGATACCCATTTTGGCGGATATCTACAAAATTCAACAAGCTTCTTGGGGACTTGGAGGAGAATAATGCATTGTTTATAATAAGTTTTGTTCTCTTATACAAAAATACAATAGCTCTTCCGGAGCCTTCAATCAAACTTATATTACCAGAAATTGTAGAAATGTTTGCTTTTTTCCTATGCAAATAAAAAAAGTATTTCTGATATTTGAATATGGCATGAGCTGTTCCACTATCAATTACACAAATATCTTTATGATTGGTCTTTGATCCAAACATAATTTGAGGATTATCCATATTCTTCAAAACGACATAAACAAAATATGTTTTAATAAATATTATTATCAAAGCATGACTTTTATTACTTAACCATACTATCTACTACAAACAACAAAAATTAAAATATTTACATTTCTACAGATTCATCAGCAATTACATGACTTGTTTCTCCTTCTGGGAGTGCAAAGTAATCAGCTACATCCAAATGCATGAAGTTTAAATTATCTTCAGAAATAAAATTTGCTTCATCATTTTTGTCTGTCCTCTTCAGGGAGGCTTGATAAAGCTCAACCAGGTGCTTTGGCGTACGACATGTACGTGACTAGTGCTCTTTTCCGCCACATCTATAGCATGCATTTTCTGTATTTGTTGCTTGCACCGCTTCATGCTTTTGTTCCTTACTTTTCCACTGCTGGTGATGAGGAGGGTTCTTTGGTTCATTATTATTACCATGATTAGATTTTCTTCCCCCAACACGGCCATGACCACGACTGGGGCCACGACCTCTTCCATGCTTAGCTTGATAGAAGTTCGTCTCATTCACTTCAGGGAATGAATAAGAACCAGTTGGTCGGATTTCATGATTTTTCATTAATAACCGATTATGTTACTCGGCTACAGGAAGATGTGAGATAAATTCAGAATACTTTTTGAATTCCATCTCTCGATATTGTTGCTGCAGGAGCATATTCGAGTCATGAAAAGTGGTGAAAGTTTTCTCCAACATATCATGATCAGTAATATTATCACCACATAATTTCAATTGGGAAATAATCCTGAACATAGCAGAATTATACTCACTGATAGATTTAAAATCTTGTAGCCTTAAATGAGTCCAGTCATAACGTGCCTGTGGAAGAACGACCATCTTCAGGTGGTCATATCTATCTTTCAAATTATTCCACAGTATGACTGGATCTTTAATAGTGAGATATTCCATTTTCAAGCCTTCATCAAGGTGATGGCGTAGGAATATCATGGCTTTGGCACGGTCTTGGTTTGATGCTTGATTTTTGTCCTTGATGGTGTCTGCCAGACCCATCGCATCAAGATGAATTTCAGCATCAAGCACCCAAGACATGTAGCTTTTGCCCGATATATCCAGGGCTACAAATTCAAGTTTAGAAAGATTTGACATTATTTAGAAAAAGAAAGTTCGTACCTTTGATACTTTCAAAGTATTTGCTNAAGTTTTCTCCAACATATCATGATCAGTAATATTATCACCACATAATTTCAATTGGGAAATAATCCTGAACATAGCAGAATTATACTCACTGATAGATTTAAAATCTTGTAGCCTTAAATGAGTCAAGTCATAACGTGCATGTGGAAGAACAACCATCTTCAGGTGGTCATATGTATCTTTCAAATTATTCCACAATATGACTGAATCTTTAACAGTAAGATATTCCATATTCAGGCCCTCATCAAGGTGATGGCGTAAGAATATCATTGTTTTGGCATGGTCTTGGTTTGATGCCTGGTTTTTGTCCTTGATGGTGTCTGCCAGACCCATCGCATCAAGATGAATTTCAACATCAAGCACCTAAGACATGTAGCTTTTGCCCGATATATTCAGGGCTACAAATTCAAGTTTAGAAAGATTTGACATTATTTAGAAAAGGAAAGTTTGTACCTTTGATACTCTTAAAGTATTTGCTCGAGATGACAGAGTCTCGTGCTGATAACGTATTATAAAATAACGACTGTAAAGTAAGTAAACTAAAGAAAAGTATAGAGAGAAACTTATATATTATTGAACTTTCAAACTGATGTACATAATGAACTGAAAACTCCTTATATAAGAAAGGAAGCAACTGCGAGGCTTTTTAGGAAGCAACTGCAAGGCTTTTCTTTAGCTGCTTGTAAGCTGTTTGCATGAGCTGCTTGCAACCTGCCTGTTTAATAAGGAGCTGCAGCAAATCATTTCATTGAGTTGCTTGCAACCTGCCTGCATCAGCTGTTTGTAGATAAAGTTCGACAAAGTACTAAATGGATAATCTTCTTCAGGAAGATTATCTATAGCGGAGTAATAAATGGACATCCACAATATAATAATTTCATAACAACTTCTTAATTTTCAAGGTAATTTATAGTCATAAAATTATTTATAGCTTATTTTGGACCATAAATTTTAGAAGAATTAACCCAAATAGTTGCTCACCTAGTCACTTAAACTAAAAATAGCCGGTAGAGGTATAATATATGCATATATATATATATATATAACTGTGTATATTCAGTATATAATCTATGTATATGACTATAAAAAGTAAACAATGAATATGCCCGACTATTTGTGCAAATTCTAAATTTTAATTCTTTTATCTTTTTTAAGCTAATGGAGCATGTACCCATTAAAGTGCACCACATTGATAGGACGGAAAGGATAATAGAGAAGATACACAATTACCCTTAAAACTTGTCTCCATTTGTTAGCTATAAACTTAAATTTTACGACCTTATTACTATTATCCTATAATATGACATAGTAACTTATTAAAAGTTTTACCATTTTAAATAAAGAAAATTTAATTTGAAACTTAAAATGAGATATATTATCATATTCTATGGATAATAATTAATATAAATTTTGAATCCTTATTTTAAACGCGAAAGGCTTTTGTTATAACTTATAAATTATAAATACTTTGATTTGAAAATCAATATTGCAGATATTATTATTAAAAAAATAATTAGTAATAAGTGTGAGATAATTAACTAAACATGCATGAAGTGTGCTTTTTGAAAGATGAAAAACGGTAAGTGCAAGAAAAAATGATCAAATTTATCTAAGAACTTTCTGAAATAATCTAAATATGTCCTCCATTAATAATTAATTATGTGGTAACACGAGGCAGCCTTAGGTACTAATCAAATATTTTGTGTGTTACTTAGATCCAGCTAATGCTCTACGTGCTAGTACTTTAATAACTCGAAAGGCACACTTGACTCAACAATTGATGGAGGTGTATTTTTAGACCATCTCCCATTGTTCATGGGCAAATTTCCTTCTCCGTAGTTAATGTAAAGTACAATTATATCATGAGATGTTGCAGTAGATAAGACTGCTATTTTCTTAATTAGATATCTTGAATTTGAATCTTGAGTATAAAAAAATTCTTAGCAAGGAGCGCTTCCTTTCGAATGGGATCATATGCGATGCGAATTCAAATATCATCATGCTCTAATAAAATATCGGACATCGAGTGAAAAATCATACGGGAACAAAAGAAAAAAAGTCCAGTTATATCTCCTATTTTCATGTTGACTTTTGACATTTGTAGTAATTTTAAAGCGTCACGCCGTCATTGTCCACGAGAAAACGTCCTCTATCAGGCAGGCGGCAGCAACCACAGCGACACGTATTCGCTCTTTTTACTCTTCTTCCTTGGGTACTAAAAGTCCCTCAATTTGTTTCGCCAAGCATTATAACAGCTACATATACAAAAAGATCCCAACACAAATGTCGCAGGATCAATCCTTGGAACATAATTCTGGATTCATGTCCATCGACAAGTTGGATCGAATGGCTAATTGGGTCGGGACAAGCGTGGCGTCGGCGTTCTTCGCCTCCCTTGAACGCTGCTCCTGCATCCACCTTAGCACCGCTCACGACGACGGCGATGAATATGATGACGAGGATGAGGCCAAGGATCGCCCTCTTATGCTCAACAAACCCCTCTCTCACGATCACTCTTCTTCCATCACCATTAAGCTTCCTTCTTCTTGATTTACTTATGTTTTCGCTACATATGCAAAGATGAAAAAAATATTCTTTTTTTCTGTGCTTTTTTTGCTTGTAAATATTGTGTGGCCGTGTGGTAATGTCTGGCATGGTTTTGTAAATTGTGACAAAATTTGAAAATGTAAAGTTTGTTTTTTAATGTTACGAGCTTGTTGTTTCTGTAACTATTTGTGTTCTCTAGTGGACCTCTTAGTAGGGTTCAAATTCAGCTGAAGACCTCACCTTCTATTAGAGAAAAAAAGAATGAAGGTCATGCCCTAATTCATTTTAGAATCACCAATTAACTTGAGTTTCTTTATGGTGGACAAAAAAAGAGAGTTGAATTTTGGAAATAGTAACTGATTCATCGTGGTTTTGTATGTTACCATTTCCAGAAAATGCATGTATTTTGGCCGAAACGACAATCAATTTGATTATATTGTTCCATAAGTCCTCTGTCATAGTGATATTCTTGTGTTTTTTCAGACTGTTTATACCTAGATATTTTGCATTCTGTAATATTAAAATTATATTGACCGGGGGCTTCAATTATGTTGAAAAAGTACCATACCTCTTAAGGTATATTATTTTAAATGCAGTGTAGTGCTGGGGGTTGGCCAAAGGGTCAACCTGATAAAAAGAATGACATAAAATGAAGTAACTCATATGTAAGAGATTGCATTCTTTTAAATAGATTTGGCTAACCAGATTTTTCATGTTTACTCGGTAAGTGGTGCTGTAATTTTGGAGGATCAATCAAAGCTACTACTATTTCTAGTTGTGGTTTTCACTTTGTAGATTAATCCTCCGTCCAAGGTGGCCTTTGATTTCTTGCTGCTTTTGAGATATCGTTGCAAAATGTATCTCATTGAATTCCAAGCATGGTTCTCGCTTCCTCAACTTCCGTGACTTCAGTACTCTTGTAAAAATCCTTTATCTCTATTGCATCATAGATCATGGGACTTTCTCCATTTTTGGCTGTAGCCAAGGTTAAGAGGATACTGTATATCAGTAACTTTGTTTGAATGTCCTGCAGCCGTGCACACACTGAAGCTTAGACTTATTGATATTCATAATATATTCTGGATGTCGTGTCTTGCTGATTGATTTGTTCTTCTGTCAACAGACAATTCATGTTGCTTCATTTATGAAGCTTATCTCTTATCTGCTTGTAGTCCTCCATATCTTCTTTGCTTCCAAAATATTTTAACTGGTTTCCTTGATCAGGAGTATTTTAAGGGGTTTCACCCCTGCATTGGATAAATTAATGAGCATTATTGAATTTAATTAGCTGATTTAAGCAACTACTCTTTCTGCTTAATCAAATTTTATATAGGTTCTATGGTCAGAAATGGAGCCCAGATAAGCATGCATACTACCCAACAGAATGTGTATGACTGCAACTTTGTCCTCTTTTGTCATTTATCAATCTGATGATATTTGAGGACTGACCTCCTCGACTGCGCCACTTTGTACTTTGTGTCCACCAAGCTTTCAGTTTCTATGTGTTCGATGAGGACTGCAATAACCAGGTTGCTCTATGCAATTAGGAACGACTTCTTTGGATAATAAGCTTGTGTGATGAATTGTTAGCATTATAGATTCTCCAAATGCAGTGGATAAGAATGGTTGGTTGGTTAGTAAATGCTAATTTTTACTTCAATTTTTGGGTGGTGGAGTGACAAGGGGTGTTCTCTGTGCTCATGCAGTTGCTGTCTTGTGGATTCATTTAGTTTTACTTTTCACAATAGTTGGGGAAGGCTTCCAAGACCAGGATTACCTTGTCAGGATGCAAATTTTGAATGGACGAGAAGCTAAATATAGAGTTTAGATAAGATATATTCCTGGAAGAGAAACACTAGGATGGATAGGATCATAGGAGATTCGCTGCGTACTGTTACTTGTTGAGAGAAAAACAAATTGTGTCTAGTATGTCAAGTAACTGGACTTTCGTTGATTGAATAACAGTGACAGTTTTGTGAAATCCTTCAAATGTTATGACTCTATCTATGATTCTTTTTGGAGACACTAGCAGAGAAAATATTTATAACTTGCAGAGAGGTAAAATCAGTTTCTATCTCATATGATTCTTAGATAAATGATTCTTGGCATTGTCATCGTTTTGCCCGAAACTTTTCTACCTAATGTTCATTCTCCCTTGTTTCCTCTTTGAATTCATTCATTTTGTGATCATGTCTACTAAGTACTACCAGAGGTTATATTATTATATGCTTTACTTAAATCGAAGTGCTATTTGTCAGAGCAAGTGTAGTAAAAGCTTGAGATGAGAATGATCCTGTTCCAGTATCATGGATCACAATGCAGGTTTAGCATAGTCCACATCAAGAACTAGCAACTACAAAGGAGCAACTAGATAGGTATGCAAAAGTCTGACTGATTTATTATTTGAGTGCTCGCATTAACAATAAAAACTAAAAAAACTCTTAGCTTTCCCATCTCCAGTAGTGCTGCCATTGATCCACAGTTAATGGTAGATCGTATTATTGTGAAATGCGCACTTTTCACTCTCTACAGATCCATTCCTTTCTCACAGACGTCAAATGTGTTGGAAAAATTATTACAGTATATATTTTATATACCAATGTTGATAAGGGCTCTGACATGTGACTAGTTTCAAGTATAACTCATGTAAGATGATACTATCGTTTGTTATATTTCCTTTTTGATACATAAGATGAGACAATCTCTAGTTATACAGAGATAAATATCTTACACGTTCAAGGCATCTGATGATCGATTCATGAAGCTGGAAAACTGAACCAATGTCAATCTGTGATCACTTTCATAACTTGAATTGAAGGTTACATCTTTCAAATAACTTGCCTTTTATCTTAATGCATTCTTGCCAGTCTCTTCTGCTGATAATATGTTTCACAGGGATTGAAACATTGCTAATTAAGAAGTGCATTAATATAGCAAGTTGTGGTCCGGCCCTTCCCCGGACCCCGTGCATCGCTGGGGGCTTAGTGCATTGGGCTACCCTTTTATTAGTACAGCAAGTTGCTGAAATATTTTGCTTTTCAGATGGAGTTTTCAGTACAGGTTAAAACTAGAAACTGAGGTTGTTACGTTACATGGATATATCACTGCAGAATGGAACAACTTTATGAAAATGTACTATCATGATAATGAAGCACATACGAAGAATCCTTACAATCTTTATTCAGGCGAAATTGGATTAATAGCAGAACGTACGAGTTCAAATTCATAATAGAAAGCATGATATATAAGAAAACATCTGAAATAGCAGCAACTTGTAGTGCATTTACACAGTTAGCAGAACTATATATATATATATATATATATGCCCAATTGACTTAATTATATGACTTAACAAAGTATACCTGTGCAAACGGAAACCCTTTAGATCTTCAATATGCATTCGTCCAAGTAAACTGTCACCAGTAAACATGCTATGGTCATAATTATAATACAAAAAATAAAAACTGTTGCTATTTGAAATTAAGTTAACTATAGTTTATCACTAGAGTAGTTGCCTTACATCAACCCTTAAGGTATGAGGTTCGAGTGGAAATGGTGTTTAGGTGGCCAATTTTTAAGATGCTATTTAATATTTGGCCAGCAATTTCAATGCTAAGCATATATAGCCACTACTTTATTATTATTGATGAATAGACGTTTTTACCCTTTCTTCATCTCTTTTTTTTTTATCCCTTTTTCATTATCAAAATCTCATCAAAACCCTCGCTTCTCTGCAGCACTTAAGCTCTCGTTTCGTCTCTGAAAATTTGGGTATTCAAAATCAATTAGGTGTTCATAATATTTGTTGGGAAACACCTTTGTGAGTTGATTCTACAGATTTGGACCATTTATGATCTAATTTGTTAGGGTTTGTCAAAAATTTGCGAAGCCGATTTTAGAGAAGGCGATCACCTGGGCTTTGTTGATTTCGTGAAAATTGAATCAAATTAGTTATTGGGATATGTTTGTACTGCTATTGGGAAGATGCATTCCTTACTTGAGTTTGTTTTGTGGGGATTAAACGAGAATCAAATTCAGTTTCTGAACTATCCTTTAACTTCTGGACATTAAGTGAAATAAGTAAACATTAGGATATTATTTTCTAAACGTCCTGAAATATTGAACTAGGAATCTAATATTGAGGATAAACGTTTCTGAAATGTCTTTAACTTCTAGACATTAAGCGAAACAAGTAAACGTTAGGATATAATTTTCTAACCATCCTGAAATATTGAACTAGGAATCTAATATTGAGGACAAACATTTCTGAAATGTCCTTAACTTTTGAACATTAAGTGAACCATGTCCCTAATATTTACACAACACTCATGAAATTAAGGACAATATGTCTTTAACATTTACACTGCACACATGAAGTTAAGGACACCATGTCCTTAACATTTACACTGCACATATGAAGTTAAGGACATGATGTCCTAAAGTTTAACAACAGAAGGTGCAAATACAGGACACTTTGTCCTTAATATTTACAGAGCACTCATGAAGTTAAGGACACCGTGTCCTTAATATTTATACAACATTCATAAAGTTAAGGACACCATGTCCTTAACATTTACACTGCACGTATGAAGATAAGGACAGGATGTCCTAAATTTTAAAACAGAAGGTGCTAATTCAGGACACTTTGTCCTAAATTTTACACAACACTCATGAAGTTAAGGACATCATGTCTAGCACAAGGGTATTTTTGTTCGGGCGGATAAAAGTTAATTAAAGCACTGATTAAAGAGTAAATACATTTTATATAGTGGCTAAAGAGTAAATACAACTTTAATTAGTGGCTAACTGTGCACTTCCTCGATGTTGGATGAAATCAAAATACTATTGTCATCATATACAATATTCCGATGCAAAACCTTTTTTCATAACTATTTTAACTAGTAAATTTTTCATACAATGATTGGTTTAAAATTTGATTACCATCCAATTTTACTACACACAGATAAACTCCTAGTTAGATTGAGTTGAATTTTGATCCATTTCCAATAGTAGATAGTAGAGCAACTGAAAATTAATGGGCTACTACCTCAATTTATGCACTGACCCATTAAGTCCAACAACACAAGTAAAAAAGAAAAAGAGGTCCTGTTAGCAGTTAGCATATATATAAAGATTAAGCTGTTAGTCCTTCCTTCCTAAGTGGAGAACATGTATAGTTTTTCAAAATCAAGTAACAGTGGCTCCAAATGAACTTTGACTAAAGGCTCCTGTTGGCAAGTTGGCTTTTCTTCATTTGGTCCTACAAACTGAAGAAAGGGTTAAAGAGAATCATTATGTCTTACACAAAATGCTCTCTTAGAAACCGTTCCACACTTAGATTTTTTGAGAGCAACAAAGATTGAGAATTTTGGCCGTTCATTAAATGCAATGGACGTGGGGGGCCAAACCCAAACCAAAGTGTCCCCATCACATATATGATGACATCTCCTTCCCACTAATTTCAAAGTATTAGGGTCCCGTTACAATTCTGTTGTCGGCTCCTCTCTCATACATCTCTTCTTCGTTTTTTTCTTTTTTTTTTTTGATTTAAGGATATGTCAACTAAATCTTGATATTAATCATATCGATTTAATTAGATCTATTTCTTACGTCTCCTTTTATGAAACTGTATTTTTTGAACATTTTGTAACCAATCTTGGCCTGCTCAGGCATGTTGTTCAATTGAAATTGGAAATTTTCTTTATGAATCCAGATGGGAGAGGATATATGATCTAGCTGTATGAAAGTAGGGGCTTTTGCATCCGTACCCATTTTTTGTGTCACGTTTTAACTTATACTCGCTTTGTAAAATTTTTTGCATCCGTACCCGCTTTTGCGCATAACTTCAGCATGCGGGACTGAAGTAGCAAAGTCAATCACGCAAAACTTCAGCATTCTAGTAGACGGGCCTGAAGTAGCTTGTGAACTTCAGCTCTAGTAAATAGGTCTTTGTAAATGGGGAACTTCAGCATACGGGGCTGAAGTTCCCCCAGTTACACTGGAGAACTTTAGCTCTAGAGCTGAAGTTTTTGTCTTTGTAATGGGGAACTTCAGCATACGGGGCTGAAGTTCCCCAGTTATAAAGACAAAAACTTCAGCATACGGGCTGAAGTTCCCCCAGTTACACTGGGAAACTTCAGCTCCTAGAGCTGAAGTTCTTGTCTTTTGTAAATGGGGAACTTCAGCATACGGGGCTGAAGTTCTCAAGTCATAAAGACAATAACTTCAGCACCGTATGCTGAAGTTGTTGTCTTTATAACTTGGGAATTTCAGCTCTAGAGCTGAAGTTTTTTCTTTGTAACTGAGGAACTTCAGCCCCGTATGCTGAAGTTTTTTCTTTATAACTGGCGGACTTCAGCTTAACTGGTGAACTTCAGCTCAGCGAGGGAAAGGGGAGCTGAAGTTATTTAAAAAGTGGGTACAAATTAAAAGTATTTAAAAAAGCAGGTATAGGTTAAATGGGGGCGACCAAATAGGGTGCCCCGCGCAATTTTTACATGAAAGTATTGTACGATCAACTCACTTAAAATTTGAGTACAGATAAATTATAATTTAAATTATTTTTTTTAATATTTAGGACCTTAAAAGTAATTAAAATTTAAGTTATTAAATTTTTTCTTTTTTTTTAAAAACATTTATAGAGTCCTAATATTTCGGACTTTAAAATTGATTAAGATTTATCTTACATAAATTCATTTTCTAATTGAAGTATGTAACATATGTCACGACCAAAATTGGAGGATCATGACTAGCACCCGGGCCATGCTTGCCGAGCACCAACATACATTTTATCTAACCTTCTATATTATCTTTAAGGGTCGACGAGATCAATATAAATGGTAGATATGGATTTGTTCGCATTTGCGAAAATCGCATTTGTGAGGAAGGCTCCGCAATTGCGAAGAAGCCTGAGCTGGGCAGTGATCGCATTTGCGAACCCTTTTGTCGCATTTGCGACCCCTGCAGAGAGAGCCCAAATTCGCATTTGTGATGTGTTTGTCGCAATTGTGACCTACGCTTTTGCGAACCAGATGACGCAAATGCGAACATCTGAGACCTGTGTACAACTTATTAAATGTGGGACTTAGACCATTTACTTCATTTTCTTTCAACTCTTGGGCGAATTTTGGAGCTTTTGGAAGAGGGTTTTCACCTAGCACTTTGAGGTAAGTAATTTCTACACAACATGAATTAAATACATAGATTATGGGTAGATTAACGTGTAAAAATTGGTGAAATCAAGGGTATAGATGAAAACTTAGATTTTGGGTAAAATTGAGATTTGACCACGAAAATGGTTATGGAATTTGATAAAAATCATATATTTATGTTTCTAAGGTTATGGGTAATAACTTTCTTCGAAAATTTTCGGAACCCGGGCACGTGGTTCGGGGGATGAATTTTTAGGAATCTTGCAATTTGGGTTGGAAAATCATTTTAATAGTGGAGATAAGTACTTTTGAGCATATATTAATTAATTTATATAATATTTGACTAGTTCCGAGTCGTTTGGCACCAAATTTGGAGGCTTGAGCGCATTCTTGAATTGGGAAGTAGGCTTTAAGACGAGGTAAGTCTCTTTTCTAACCTTGTAAGAGGGACAATTCCCCATAGGTGAACTTACTTGATATGTGATTATTTGAGGAGGGCTACGTACGCACGAAGTGACGAGAGTCCGTACATAACTACTATTCCTGTTATGTCCGGGTAGTTTTAGGCTTACACCATGCTTTGTGGACACCGTTAACTGATCATATGTGCCGTTTGTATTAGAGAATAACAAATTTCATGATCTTGAGAATTTCAAAGGTTTCAAGTAAATAATTATTTTGAATGGGATTAAGGAAATCTATGCTATGTTTATATGTAACCGCTTCGCAAATATATTCCGCAAGTGGGGTGATTATTTCCACTACTCTCATGGGAGCAGGCCGTTCGCCTCGGCAGGTTAATAGATGCACCTATGGTTCGCGCTGTTCGACCCTCAATAGTGCACAATTTTCATTTTCATGTTGGATCGGGCTGAACGTCCTCGGTGGAATTTGTGTGTGATAATAGTACTGGAAGCCCTTTTGATTAATTGGTATAAATTTACTGTTTTTGAGATTATTAAAGGAAGTGTTTTGGATTCTTAAATTTGATGAAGGAACCGTTCAGTTATTTCGTATTGGGATATTTCTGCATATTGTGCTTATTTAGAATCATACATTATTATATTGTTGGCCCTAATATGTGTCGAAGTCGACCCCTCGTCACTACTTCTTCGAGGTTAGACTAGAGAATATACAACCTGTAACATCTGGGTACCTCTGGGGGCTACTGACATGAAATTCATGATACATATATATATATATATATATATATATATACATAAACTTCTAAAACATATGCCTCTGTGGGCATCATCATCATCATATCGTACCCGGCCATAATAGGCTCGGTAAAAACGTACCCGGCTATCATAAGGCTCGGTAGAATCGTATCCGGCCACGTGAAGCTCGGTAAAACCCAACTGATCAGTGGTTGTACAATAGGTGCCGTACCCGACCGACGATAGCACAGATCGATAAAGTAAAATAGATACATATATATAATGCATGATGGACTCATTGGAATCATATTTTGAACCTTTCGGAGTGACGTAAGGTCGATATTCTCCGTACACATTCTTATGACTAACTCTTCATCAAGAATCTTATAAGAATCAGGAAGTACCAACAACGTTGATAACATAAGAATAAGAGAAGCAACCTCAACATCAACTGTTCCATAAGAAGGGAAACAATGTAAGTATTGCTGGCTTCTAAGAGTAGAGTATATTTGAAAACTCATTCATTACCTTATGTACAATCAGAGTCATGCAAAAGAAGGAAAGGGATAGCCTCACATACTTGTATATACTGCCCAATCTCAAGCTATGCAAATGTCACGACTCCTTAGTCAACAATAAGAAAAATGATACTATCATTATCATTTAAGCGTCGTAACTATTATGTATCGACCACAACCTATTTTTACGATGAAACAGACAGAATCTCCTCTATATATATGACTTTACACAAGTCAAAAAAATCACCAAACAACCCAAACAACATCAATAATAATCATATTGAGCCTCCCAAAACAGTCTACCAACCAACAACATTACTACCAAGTCTTTCAGTATATATTTCGCAAGTTCTAGCTTCAATGACTTAGCTGCAACTTATAAAATCTTAAATACATGTAGAGTAAGAGGTTCCTTACCTTTAAACAGAAAGAACAACTCCAATTTGACCTTAATTGTCCCCGAAATATCCCTCCAATGCTGCCACAAGAACAAGGAAGTGAAACTAGCAATCAATTAGGGTTTGTACTAGAATCCCTTTAGAAGATTTGAAATCACCTAGGGTTGATATTAAAAACTTGAGGGAGTATTTACAGAATATAATCCACTTAAAAAAACCTCCCATATGAGCTGGAAAGATACATAAATCAGCAACAACTAGAAGAACAAGAAACTTCCTAGCGCCACGGGATTTCCGTCACTTGATTTGTGTTGTTTGCCTTTTGTTTGGGTCTTGGATCATGAGAAAAACTTGAGAGAATGTTTTTAGGGTTCTAAGGTCTGAATATACTGAAAATTAATGACTTAAAACGGGGTTGAGGCACATTATATATATCCATATGTCTTGAACCGCCTATGTGGGCCCCATAGAGAGCTACTTGGCGCAGTCTCGCAAAAATATGAATATCTCTCTACTCTGAGATCATATCGACGAACAGTTTATTGAGTTGGAAACTAGACTCATAGATATTCAATCTGGTGGGTATATCACCCTGTAATTCCAAGTAAATTTGGAGAAAATCTTAGTAACATTTGACCTAAGGTTTAAGTAAAATTATGAATGTAAGTTGCGACAACTTTTGCCGACTTTTGTTTCATAACTCGATTGACTTCAAGACTTATTATATGGATATTATATTATTGAAATACCTTAAAACACGACTTCTTGAGAATATTAAGAACCTCTAGGTTTACCTGAAAATACGGATTACAACATCCTTGATTCGTTTAACTTCTAATACTTGTTAACTACCCTTATACACCCTTGTATCATTTAAGACCAATAAGTTTAACTTCTTATCATCTCAAAGATAATCTCTTCTCAGATTTATGTCGACTAACTTATGACATGAATTAACGTACGTGAATATGAGTTGTAACAACATATTTATAATTAGCAGTACCAGAATTTTTTTAAGGCTAAACATTAACTACCGCAACTTGTCAAGAAGACACGTAGGAGTTCTTGGGCATAAAGTTTTTGAAAATTAAGTATAACTTGTTTATGTTTTTTGACCCCTAATATTAGTATATTGAGATCAACCAAAAATTTATTTATTAAATTTATCCTCTTTATTTGAACTAAGTCCTTATATTTAGGATTTTTTGATATCAATTAAAATTTAATCAAAATCAATTAAATTTTTATCTCATATAAATTGTTTATGTCTATATTTATCTGTATATTATATGCTACATTAAAAACACGAAGCCCCTTACAACTTGTTTCGATTGTTGTTACATGTCCTTTTATAATGTATCATATTGTATTGTATTGTATTGTATGATTAATACAATGTTTGGATATATTGTATCATTTGCTGTCGTTTTATGATGTGACACACCAAAAATATAAAAAACTTGAAACATTATAAAGAAAAAAATAGGATACAACGAATAATTTTTATATACAAAGTAGAGTAAAGGATAAAAGATGATAATTTAATAATAAGAAAGGGCAAAATGAGAGGAAAAAGGAAGAAAATGACGCCACCACACCAAATCCGTTATTTCATAAATTGACACTTTTCATCTTTACATAACAATCGATTTAACAATATGATACAATAAAATTTAAGTAACAATCAAAACAAACATTGTACTTAAAGTAACAATACGATACAATACAATAGATAACAACCATCCAAACAAGTAGTTAGCGGAATATCATTCGCTTTTTTAACTCTTTAAAAAATAATTTTTACATTGGATAAAAGTGTAAATTAATAATTTTTCTAATATTTAAGTGAAATACATTAAAATTTTGGTATTAGATCTTTTCTTATTTGAATTATGTGGAAACTCCTTCTATAAATTTATTTCTTAAATTTCTAAACGTTAAAGGTTACTATTGTAAAATAAGCACACTAGGATGAGTAAGAAACTATCTTTAACAAACGACATGCTTACGTTTAATAATAATAATAATTCATAGTAATAATATATAACATACTTTAATTTTTTATTTACCTATTGTAATATATGGCCATATTAAATCACAAACCCAATTACAATATTTGACAAATAAAACATAGATAAGATACTTTATTTTATATATTGAAATTAGCAGTAAATTATACTCGAATTTATAATATCATTTAAATTATAACTTTCTTCATTTTTTTAAATATATGCTTATTTAAATAATATAATAAGTCAAATAAAGTATTCATGTAATTTTTTATTATTTTCATCGATAAGGATTCTTGCGCAACATGCGTACTCTAAAACTAGTGATAATGAAAGATGGGTCCAGGTATTTGTGAGAATATCTGCTGGCTTGAGTCAAGGTGCTGGGTCGGACTAGGGCTGGTGCCAAGTTGAGCTAACTGGTCTCTTACCACTCCGTGGTTATCGAAGGGAATTTTGAATCAAACAAGTCCCAGGCTTATGGGATTGGGTTGGGTCGGTTTAATGTCTTTTTTTTTACTTTGTAAATTTATTTAAAGTATTAAAATATAATTTATACTGTCACATCTCTTTATAATAGTATTGTTTGTCTGAATATTTTTTGACTACTATAGATATCATATATTATAATATAACATAAAAAATTGGTTCTAAAGGAAACTAACATTATAGTAAAGTGTTGATATAAAAAGATGATTGTTATATAAACATCTGACCGTATTTGAAAGCTTTTTAAACTTGCAACTTATAAATAATCAAATTAAAGACTAAACACTAAATTTGAACTCTAAAAGTTTGTATCGCCCTTCGCGATCGCGAGGAGAAGTATGCGAACGAGATGGAGGAAGAGGTGAAGCTACGCGAACGTGGAGGGACCGGTTGCGAACGCGAAGAGAAAAGCTGGTCCTCCTCAAAATTACTCTACGCGAACGGGAAGAAGAAAGTCCTAGGTGGTCAAATAAGCCTTCGCGAACGCGAAGACAAGCTCGTGAATGCGATGAAGGCGCACTAGAAACAGCAACAACAGTTCAAAAACAGGAGGAAATGGCCCGCCGAGCATCCGAAACAACCCCGAGGCCCCTGGGACCTCAACCAAAACCACCAACCAACCTTAACACCTTATTTGAACTAGGTCGAGCCTTAAAAACACGTCTCGTAACATCAAAAACATCGATTATGCATAGATTCAAGCCTAGAAACTTAGGAAAATTCTAGAATTCACATCCGACGCCGAAACACGTCTAAACTCATCTTTATGACCTCAAATTTTGCACACACATCCCAAATGACATGACGGAACTACTGCAACTTCCGGAATTCCATTCCGACCCTCGGATAGACAATTCACTATTGGACCGGAAACTCCAAAAATTCAAACTTCGGCATTTCAAGCCTAAATGAGCTACGGACTTCCAAAATACATTCCGAGCACGCTCCCAACCACGAAATCACCTAACGGAGCTAACAGAACCATCAGATTTCCATTCCGAGGCCGTCTTCACATTGCTCCGACTACGGGCAACTTTCCAACACTTAAGCTCTTATTTAGGGACTAAATGTCCCAAAACTAACCGAAACTCAAAACAGAACGTCCCTGCAATTCAATTTAGCAGAAATAGACTTGGGGAAAATAGTTAACAGGGGATTGGGGCGTTAATTCTTAAGACGAACAGCCGGGTCGTCACATCCTCCTACACTTAAAAATCATTCATCCTCGAACGATCATAAAGACATACCTGAAGCAGGGAAAAGATGAGGGTAATTGCTGCGCATATCCTGCTCGGTCTCCTAGGTTGCCTCCTCGGCCGGCTGACCCCGCCACTGAACCTTTACTGAAGCAATGTTCTTCGACCTGAGCTTTCAAACCTGCCTGCCCAATATAGCTACAGGCTCCTCAACATATGATAGATCCTTGTCCAAATGGACTGAGCTAAAATCCAAGACATGAGACGGGTCACCGTGATACCTCCAGAGCATCGAAACATGAATTACCAGATGAACTCCTGCCAAGCTAGGAGGTAAGGCAAGATCATATGCAACCTCCCCAACACGCTTCAATATCTCAAAAAGGCCAATAAACCTCAGACTCAACTTCCCTTTCTTCCCAAATCTCATAACGCCCTTCATAGGCGAAACCCGAAGTAGAACCCGCTCTCCGACCATATATGAAACATCACGAACCATCCGGTCCGCGTAAATCTTCTGTCTGGACTGGGATGTATGGAGTCTATCCTGAATCACCTTGACCTTCTCCAATGCATCCTGAACCAACTCTGTGCCCAATAGCCTGGTCTCACCTGACTCGAACCAACCCACCAGAGATCTGCACCTTCTACCATATAAAGCCTCATATGGCGCCATCTGAATGTTGGATTGATAACTGTTGTTGTAAGAAAACTCCGCCAATGGCAAGAACTAATCCCAAGACCCTCCAAACTCAATCACACACGCGCGGAGCATATCCTCAAGAATCTGAATAGTGCGCTCGGACTGTCCGTCCGTCTGGGGGTGAAATGCTGTGCTCAACTCCACCCTGGTACCTAACTCCTGCTGAACGGCTCTCCAGAACCACAAAGTAAACTGAGTACCTCTATCTGAAATAATAGAGACTAGAATACCATGCAGACGAACGATCTCCCGAATGTAAATCTCCGCCAACCACTCTGATGAATAAGTGGTCAGCACCGGAATGAAATGGGCTGATTTGGTCAGCCGATCCACAATCACCCAAATAGCATCATGCTTCCTCAAGGTCCGAGGAAGTCCAACNATTCGTCACCAATAGTGCTGCCTCAAATCCTGATACATATTCGCAGTACCCAGATGGATGGAATACCGCGAACTATGGGCCTCTGCTAAAATCAACTCCCGAAGCCCATCAACATTGGGCACACAAATCCGACCCTGCATCCTCAATACCCCGTCATCTCCAATGGTCACATCTCTGGCATCACCGCGATGGACCGTGTCACTGAGGACAAGTAAATGAGGATCATCATACTGCCTCTCCTTGATACGATCGAATAAGGAAGACCGAGAAACCACACAAGCTAAAACCCGACAAGGCTCAGAAAGATCCAGTCTCACGAACTGACTGGCTAAGGACTGAATATCTAAGGCTAGAGGCCTTTCAACTGCATGAAGGTATGCCAAACTCCCAAACTCTCCGCCCGGCGACTTAAGTCATCGACCACCACATTGGCCTTCCCCGGGTGGTATAATATAGTGATGTCATAGTCCTTTAGCAACTCTAACCATCTACGCTGGGGCAAATTTAGATCCTTCTGCCTGAATATGTGCTGCAAAATCCGGTGGTCAGTATAAATCTCACAAGGCACACCGTACAAATAATGACGCCAGATCTTCAAGTCATGAACAATGGCAGCTAACTCAAGGTCATGGACATGGTAATTTTTCTCATGTACCTTCAATTTTCTTGACGCGTAGGCAATCACCCTACCGTCCTGCATCAACACCGCTCCAAGTCCAACCCGCGAGGCATCACAATAAACTGTATAAGTCCCCGAACCAGTAGGCAATATCAAGACTGGGGCTGTAGTCAAAGATGTCTTGAGCTTCTGAAATCTCGCCTCACACTCCTCTGTCCACTGAAATGGAGCACCCTTCTGGGTCAATCTAGTCATAGGGGCTGCAATCGATGAAAATCCCTCCACAAAACGGTGGTAGTAACCCGCCAAGCCAAGGAAACTGTGAATCTCTGTAACTGAGGACAGCCTGGGACAACTCTGTACGACCTCTACCTTCTTAGGATCCACTCGAATGCCCTCACTCGATACTACGTGGCCTAAGAATGCCACATAACTCAACCAAAACTCACATTTTGAGAACTTTGCTTACAACTTCTTCTCTTCAAGGTCTGAAGCACTGTCCTCAGGTGCTGCTCATGATCTTCCCGACTCCGGGAGTAAACAAGAATATCATCTATGAAAACAATGACCAACGAGTCGAGATATGGCCTGAACACACTGTGCATCAAATGCATAAATGCTGCGGGGGCATTAGTCAGCCCGAATGACATAACTAGAAACTCGTAATGGCCATACCGAGTCCTGATAGCAGCCTTCCTCCAAAATTACTCTACGCGAACACGAAGAAGAAAGTCCCAGGTGGTCAAATAATCCTTCGCGAACGCGATGAAGGTGCACCAGAAACATCAACAACAATTCAAAAACAGGAGGAAATGGCCCGCCGAGCATCCGAAATAACCCCGAGGCCCCTTGGACCTCAACCAAAACCACCAACCAACCTTAACACCTTATTTGAACTAGGTCGAGCCTTAAAAACACGTCTTGTAACATCAAAAACATTGATTATGCATAGATTCAAGCCTAGAAACTTAGGAAAATTCTAGAATTCACATCCGACGCCGAAACACGTCTAAACTCATCCGAATGACCTCAAATTTTGCACACACATCCCAAATGACATGATAGAACTACTGCAACTTCCGGAATTCCATTCCGACCCTCGGATCAAAAATTCACTATTGGACAGGAAACTCCAAAAATTCAAACTTCGGCATTTCAAGCCTAAATGAGCTACGGACTTCCAAAATACATTCCGAACACGCTCCCAACCACGAATCACCTAACGGAGCTAACAAAACCATCAGATTTCCATTCCGAGGCCGTCTTCACACTGCTCTGACTACGGGCAACTTTCCAACACTTAAGCTCTCATTTAGGGACTAAATTTCCCAAAACTAACCGAAACCCATAACCTAACGTCCGTGCAATTCAATTTAGCAGAAATAGACTTAGGGAAAATAGTTAACAGGGGATCGGGGCGTTAATTCTTAAGACGACCGGCTGGGTCGTCACATCCTCCTACACTTAAAAATTCGTTCATCCTCGAACGATCATAAAGACATACCTGAAGCAAGGAAAAGATGAGGGTAACTGCTGCACATATCCTGCTCGGTCTCCCAGGTCACCTCCTCGGCCGGCTGACCCCGCCACTGAACCTTTACTGAAGCAATGTTCTTTGACCTGAGCTTTTTAACCTGCCTGCCCAATATAGCTACAGGCTCCTCAACATATGATAGATCCTTGTCGAAATGGACTGAGCTGAAATCCAAGACATGAGACGGGTCACCGTGATACCTCCGGAGCATCGAAACATGAAATACTAGATGAACTCCTGCCAAGCTGGGAGGTAAGTCAAGATTATATGCAACCTCCCCAACACGCCTCAATATCTCAAAAGGGCCAATAAACCTCGGACTCAACTTCCCTTTCTTCCCAAATCTCGTTACGCCTTTCATAGGCGAAACCCGAAGCAGAACCTGCTCTCCGACCATATATGAAACATCACGAACCTTCCGTTCCGCATAACTCTTTTGTCTGGACTGGGATGTACGGAGTCTATCCTGAATCACCTTGACCTTCTCCAATGCATTTTGAACCAACTCTGTGCCCAATAGCAACCAACACACCGGAGATCTGCACCTCCTACCATATAAAGCCTCATACGGCTCCATCTGAATGCTGGTAAAAAAAAAAAAGATAACTGTTGTTGTAAGCAAACTCTGCCAATGGCAAGAACTGATCCCAAGACCCTCTAAACTCAATCACACACGTGCGGAGGAATCTGAATAGTGCACTCGGACTGTCCGTCCATCTGGGGGTGAAATACTGTGCTCAACTCCACCCTAGTACCTAACTCCTGCTGAACGGCTCTCCAGAATCGCGAAGTGAACTGAGTACCTCTGTCTGAAATAATAGAAACTGGAATACCATGCAGACGAACGATCTCCCGAATGGTAGTCAGCACCGGAATGAAATGGGCTGATTTGGTCAGCCGATCCATAATCACCCAAATAGCATCATACTTCCTCAAGGTACGAGGAAGTCCAACCACAAAGTCCATGGTGATCCACTCCCACTTCCACTCTGGAAGATCAATCTGCTGAAGTAACCCTCCCGGTCTCTGATGCTCACATTTGACCTGCTGACAGTTGAGGCACTTGGCTACAAACTCTGCTATATGCTTCTTCATTCTTCATCACCAATAGTGCTGCCTCAAATCCTAATACATCTTCGCAGTACCCGTATGGATGGAATACCGCGAACTATGGGCCTTTGCTAAAATCAACTACCGAAGCCCATCAACATATGGCACACAAATCCGATCCTGCATCCTCAATACCCCGCCATATCCAATGGTCACATCTCTGGCATCACTGCGCTAGACCGTGTCCCTAAGGACAAGTAAATAAGGATCATCATACTGCCTCTCCTTGATACGATCGAATAAGGAAGACCAAGAAACCACACAAGCTAAAACTAGGAAAGTCTCAGAAAGATCCAGTCTCACGAACTGACTGGCTAAGGACAGAACATCTAAGGCTAGAGTCCTCTCAGCTCGATGAAGGTATGCCAAACTCCCCAAACTCTCCTCCCGACGACTTAAGGCGTCGGCCACCACATTGGCCTTCCCCGGGTGGTATAATATAGTGATGTCATAGTCCTTTAGCAACTCTACCCATCCACGCTGGCGCAAATTTAGATCCTTCTGCCTGAATATGTGCTGCAAACTCCGGTGGTCAGTATAAATCTCACAAGGCACACCGTACAAATAATGATGCCAGATCTTCAAGGCATGAACAATGGCAGCTAACTCAAGGTCATGGACAGGGTAATTTTTCTCATGTACCTTCAATTGTCTGGACGCGTAGGCAATCACCCTACCGTTCTGCATCAACACCGCTCCAAGGCCAACCCGCGAGGCATCACAATAAACTGTATAAGTCCCCGAACCAGTAGGCAATATCAAGACTGGGGTTGTAGTTAAAGCTGTCTTGAGCTTCTGAAAGCTCGCCTCACACTCCTCTGTCCACTGAAATGGAGCACCCTTCTGGGTCAATCTAGTCATAGGGGCTGCAATCGATGAAAATCCCTCCACAAAACGGCGGTAGTAACCTGCCAAGCCAAGGAAACTGCGAATCTTTGTAACTGTGGACGGCATGGGCCAACTCTGCACGGCCTCTACCTTCTTCGGATCCACTCGAATGCCCTCACTCGATACTACGTGGCCTAAGAATGCCACAAAACTCAACATAAACTTACATTTTGAGAACTTTGCATACAACTTCTTCTCTCTCAAGGTCTGAAGCACTGTCCTAAGGTGCTGCTCATGATCTTCCCCACACTGGGAGTAAACAAGAATATCATCTATGAAAACAATGACCAACGAGTCGAGATATGGCCTGAACACACTGTGCATCAAATGCATAAATGCTGCGGGGGCATTAGTCAGCCCGAATGACATAACTAGAAACTCGTAATGGCCATACAGAGTCCTGAAAGCAGTCTTTGGGATATCCGGCTCCCGAATCTTCAATTGATGGTAACCTGAGCGCAAATCAATCTTAGAAAATACATGCGCGCCCTGAAGCTGGTCAAATAAATCATCAATACGAGGCTAGGGATAACGGTTCTTCACTGTAACCCTGTTCAACTGGCGATAATCAATATACATGCGCATAGAACCATCTTTATTTTTCACAAATAAGACAGGAGCATCCCAAGGTGAAACACTGGGTCGAATAAAACCCTTGTCAAGAAATTCTTGTAACTGATCCTTCAACTCCTTCAACTCAGGAGGAGCCATACGGTATGGAGGAATGGAAATGGGTTGAGTTCCCGACAACAAATCAATGCCAAAATAAATGTCTCTATCGGGCGGCATGCTTGGGAGATCAGCTGGAAACACATCGGGATAATCCCGTACCACTGGAACTGAATCAACATATCGAGTAACAATAAATCTGCACTGGTCTCAAAACCACGAATAGTAACCAAACACGACCGATAAACGCGGTCCACAACAAGAGAATCTCCCACATGAGTAGAAACATAAACCGGAGAACCCAAAGAATCTCGGGCTATACCCAAATGCGGAGAAAAATAAGCAGACACATAATAATTTGTGGAGCCTGGATCGAATAGAACCAATGCATCTTTGTGACAAACCAGTATAATACCTGTAATGACAGAATCGGAGGCAACAATCGCGGTACAAGCAGGAATAGCATAATATCAGGCCTGGAATCCCCCTCGAGGGCGTCCTCTACCTTCCCGCCCTCCGCCCCTAGCTGGCTGGGCAAGTGGGGTAGCAGCTGGAGCTGTGATCATGGCCTGAGAACCCTACTGAGTACGCTGTGGCTGAAAAGTCTGTGAAGATGCACCCCTAATAAGTCTGGGGCAGTCCCTAACCACATGGCGTGTATCGCCACACTCGAAACAAGATCTGGGAGGACGTGGCGGTTGTGAATGGCTAGGGCCAGGTCTTCTAGACTGACTCCTGAAAGCACCACGCGCAGGAGGCGCGCTAGAAACTGGAGGTGTATAATAAGGCTCCTGAGGCCTGGGTGGAGCTGGGGTACCGCTGGCTGCTGGAAGAGCTGAATGAACTGGGCGGACCATATAACCCCTACCATGTCGACCTGCTGCTGGGGTACGGGCACCAGAGTAGTGGCCCGACTCTCGAGACCTCTTGGCCTCTCTCTCCTCTCGCTCCCTAGCAAGCATACCCTCGATCCTCCTAGCAATGCTCACTACCTACTGATAAGGAACGTCCATCTCCAACTCTCGAGCCATGCTAGATATGATGGGTGGGATAAGACCCTCGATGAACCGGCTAACCCTCTCGCGGACAGTAGCAACCAAAACCGGTGCATGCCTAGCCAATCTGGTGTAACGGATAGCATATTCTGAGACTGTCGTGGCACCTTGGCGCAAATGCTCAAACTCTGCACGCCATGCGTCCCTGAGGCTCTGAGGCACAAACTCTCTGAGGAACATATATGAGAATTGAGTCCAGATCAGTGAAGCAGCCTCATCTGGACTGTCTAACTCATAGGTGCTCCACCAATCATAGGCGGCTCCGCGAAGCTGGAAGGTAGTAAAGGAAACCTCACTAGATCCGGCTATTCCCATAGTGCAAAGAATACAGTGACACTCCTCTAGAAATACCAAGGCATCATCTGATGCTAGTCCACTGAATACTGGAGGGTCATACTTCTTGAACCTCTCAAGTCTCCGCTGCTCGTCCTATGAAGCAACCGACCCATCCTCGGGCTGAACTAGCACTACAGGCGGCACAGGAATGACCTCTGGGACATGCTCCACATGCACTCACTGCTCAGGAGTGCGGGCGGCGGGAGTCTGTGCTCCTCCCCCGGCCTGAGATGTGGCTGCAGCAAGGGGAAGCAACCCTGCCTGAGCCAGAGTGGTGTACATAGACATGAACTGAGCTAATGTCTCCTGAAGAGCTGGAGTAGTAGTGGCAGTAGGTGTGTCAGGTGTCTTAACCTCGGCTGGATTTGCTGGTGGTACCCCGGCGGAAGCTCGCGCAGGTGCTCTCGCTGCACCACGTGAGCGTCCTCGGCCTCTACCCCGGCCCCGGCCTCTAGCGGCTGCTTTAAGGGGCACGGGTGCCTGATCGTCCCGAGTAGCACGTGTCCTCACCATCTGTGAGAGAATAGAAAATATAGGTTTAGAATTGATGTCAAAAGATATTGCACGGCAAGGAAATCAATGAAGTGAAGATTTTTCCTAAACAGTTACATAGCCTCTCGTAGATAAGTACAGACGTCTCCGTACCGATCAACGAGACTCTAATAAAGCAGCCTGTGTTCCGTGACTCCTATGAACCTAGAGCTCTGATACCAACTTGTAACGACCCCAATTCGCCCTCCGTGAACATATCATGACGACACCTAGTCCTTATAACTCTGTAAGCCTAGCAATGCAAAATAACAACATAATTCGCAGACTAATTAAGTAAAAAAAAGGCTGAACAATCAAAAAGGAAGAATGTATATAAATTCCCCTCGAGCCAACATCTCGGAATCGGATAAATTTTTCATTTTCAGAACCCTCGTACTCTCACGAGTCCAACCATATAAAAATCTCTCAAATCGGAGGTCAATCACTCACTCAAATTTCAATAATTTGGTCTATGACGTCTTACCCATTTTCCATGCAATGATCCGAAATTAGAAGAGGAATTCGTGATTAGGTTAGCGGTTTATAAGCGAAAAGGGGTTTAGAATCATTACCCAATCGTTGCCTCTGAAAAACCCTCGAAATCTCTCTCAAATCCGCGTTTTGGCAAAAATGGCTAACCTTCGGATTTGGAGATATTTATACTGCCCAGTCATTTATTGAATCGCGAATACGGAGGAAGTCACGCGTTCGCGAAGAAGAAAAATGGAGGCTTCCAAGATTTCCCTTCGCGATCGTGAGGAGAAGTACGCGAACGAGATGGAGGAAGAGGTGAAGCTACGCGAACGGGGAGGGACCGGATGCGAACGCGAAGAGAAAAGCTGGTCCTCCTCCAAAATTACTCTACGCGAATGCGTGGAGTAGGACGCGAACGCGAACACGAACAAGAAGAAAGTCCCAGGTGGTCAAATAAGCCTTCACGAACGCGAAGGCAAGCTCGCGAACGCGATGAAGGCGCACCAGAAACAACAACAACAGTTCAAAAATAGGAGGAAATGGCCCGCCGAGCATCCGAAACAACCCCGAGGTCCCCGGGACCTCAACCAAAACCACCAACCAACCTTAACACCTTATTTGAACTAGGTCGAGCCTTAAAAACACGTCTCGTAACATCAAAAACATCGATTATGCATAGATTCAAGCCTAGAAACTTAGGAAAATTCTAGAATTCACATCTGACGCCGAAACACGTCTAAACTCATCCGAATGATTGATCACTCTCAACTATGTCTTATAGAAAGACTAAACGGGTGCTGCAAATATAATCTGGGGTATTACGCCCAGAGTCGATCCCACCGGGAAGTTACGTATCAATCAAGTCTTTAGAATACGCAACTTTTACTCAATCAATTCTCTCAAGACTTTTTGAATATAAATTGGTGATGTTTTACTATTTCTACTAACAATAATAATAACTAACGATTACTAACAATGTGTTGTAAACAATTATGATAAATGTCTAGGGCCATGGTTTCCCCCGTTGGTGAAGTTACTTCTCGGATACTTCGTATAACTTGATTAATTATCTCTATCAATCATGAACACTCTATCTACCATAAATCTCTCTCAAGTAATTATGATAATTTACTAGACGCACTCTCTCAAGTTACGCTAGCTAGATTGCATTACAGTTCACTTAGATTGCACCNTGTCCATTCAATTAACTACAACAATAACGTAGTTGAACAAATAGAGATGAACAATCAACCAAACTATATTAATATCACCATAAGTTTATCCCCCAACGGGTTCCACCAAAACCCTAGATTAAGAAAATTAGCTACTCATATTCATAAGAATCAATTCTAAAATAACTTGCATAATTGAACTACAAAATAATGAATAAAAGCTATAAAAATCAATGTTTGCTTTACTGAGTAGTAGTCCACAGGTTTTTCTTCACTCCAATGGCTTCCTCTCTCAAAGCTGTTTTCTTGGGTCTATTTATATGTTTGGGATAAACCCTAGCCGTGAGAGGACTTCTATTCCAACCGGAAAACACTTAAAATCTTCAAAACTCGGGTTTGACCGGATCAGGGGCCAGGCGTTACAAGACAAACGCCTGGATAATGCCTGGCCAGGCCTGGTGTTTGGGCCCTAACGCCTGGCTAACGCCTGGCCTCACCAGGGTTTCCAGCCCAAACGCCCGGCTAAAGTCTGGTGTGGCCAGGCTTTTCAGCTCAAACGCCCGGGTATAGCTGGCTTCACTCCTTTTCACCTCTTAAGCGTATTTTTGACGTTCATGCATACATTTAGCTCGGCTTCCATCTCCAATGCACCTACACATGCAATAGACTCCATTATGCACATAAAAAGTGTATTTTTATCATTAACGCTCATAAAATGTAAGGCACACAACGTCTTAAACCATACATTCTAGCCACACATCAATGACCTCAAATTTTGCACACACATCCCAAATAACATGACGGAACTACTGCAATTTCCGGAATTCCATTCTGACCCTCGGATCAAAAATTCACTATTGGACCGGAAACTCCAAAAATTCAAACTTCGGCATTTCAAGCCTAAATGAGCTACGGACTTCCAGAATATATTCCGAACACGCTCCTAACCCCAAAATCACCTAACGGAGCTAACGAAACCATCAAAATTTCCATTCTGAGGCCGTCTTCACACTGCTCCGACTGCGGGAAACTTTCCAACACTTAAGCTCTCATTTATGGACTAAATGTCCCAAAACTAAACGAAACTCAAAATCGAACGTCCCTGCAATTCAATTTAGCAGAAATAGACTTGGGGAATACAGTTAACAGGGGATCGAGGCATTAATTCTTAAGACGACCGACCGAGTCGTCACATTTACTAAAGCATCTCTTCATCTTCAAACTAGGGTTTCTTAATCCCTTTTCAAAAAATGATTCTTCTTCTGACTTTAGTGTTATTCTGTGATTTTCATTGTGTTTAAACGATTTGTTTAAGTTTTTCCTTTATCTGATTTTATTATGTTGAAAACCCTAAGTTTCTTGCTTTAATCTTTGGGTTCTGAGTTTATCTTTACTGTTCATTCTCTCAAAATTGTTTGCATGTTTGATTCTCATGAATCTGCTTCGATTAATATGAGTAAATTTGTGATTTTCACCTTGTTTAACTTACTAGGGTTTCTGATTCAGCCTATTTCTGCCTATTATGTTCTTACCTCGCTAACTCTCAAAGGTTTATATTTATCAGTACTATATTCCAGTTTAAATCCCTGATTCTATATGATCTTTACTTTACCATGTCTATTAGGGTTCTAATTCTTCCTTCTTCCTTGCTTATCATGTGTTTATCTGTGCAATTTGTGTTGATCCCCCCTAATCAGTACTATTCCTATTTGAACCTTTGATTCCCTGTGATTGATACCTTTCACTAATCCCGTATGATGATTTCCCTGCTGTATTTCCGACCTTAGCTTATTTCTTGCCTTATTTATGGTCGTCTATGCTGTCAAATTAATTCTCATATTATTTCCTTAATTAGAATCCTCCGAACCTAGCCTCAATTACATGTTCTATAATGGTACTATGCTGAAATTATTTCCTTATTGTGTTATATTCCAGTCATATGGTATCTTTTCTTATTTATTGCATGTCTATTACCGTTCAAAATTAACTCCTTAATTGAAGGGAGTACTTATATTGATCTTATGTTGATTGATTATGATTCCCCAATCACTGCCTGACTTTGATTGTTACCTTATCCTACCTAGTTTCAAACTACTATATATGCTCTCTCTCATTGACACTAAACACAGACGAACACATTAGTTCAAAGTCTATCTCTTACACTCAAAAGCTTTCTGCTCTTTTTCTGTATCACTTACTATCATTCTGAGTTAGCCGACTGCAAGCCAAGTCTAACTATTGTGCTCTCCTGCCCCCTTCACCTTTGTGTTTACTGTCCCTTTACTGAATGCTCTGATTTTCAATTTAAGTCCCAAAACCAATATGTTTCTTTTGCTGCTTCAGTTTATCATGTTCCTAATCCGTTTCTATCTATTGTTTTGCTGTTCAACATGCAATTGACCTCTTTGCATCATTGCTTCATCTAGTATGCTAATTATGTCTTAACTCTTTAGGATTAGCATGTTTTTATAAACTTGTAATCTGATTCAATATGACTCAATTCTGTTTTGATGCTTGTGTACTAGTAGCCTAGTTTTGGTATGCCTTATTGATTTGTTACCCTAAGTTGCCCTGATGCTATGCTCAATCATGTTTAGTGTTTCTATGTTCTCCCTGCTACTATGAAATCCTATACTATGTTATCTCCCAATCCCATGAACCCCCTAAGCACTTTTGATTCTGTGACTATGTTCTAATTAGCACTCCTGAATTCATATCTCACTATTCACACTATTAGCTACCCCTTAATTGCAAGAGACTTGTGTTTATTATATGTGTATTATGTGTCCCCAATCCCCAATTATCCCCGCGTGAAGGGTTGTCATTTGAGTATTGCTGAACCTGTTTGGGCTCTGTGTTTGATCTGTTGTTAGTTTGATTTCACCACTCTTATCAAAATTGTTTTACAGCTAAACAACTCTCCTATTTTATAAAACTACTGTAACTGAATCCTGTAACAACCCAACCGGTCGTTTTGCGTATTCGGACCCCGTTACCCTAAATAAGACTTCCCGTAGCGGCTTTCAGTGATTCATGACTTGCGGGGACGGGTGGTTTGGGATTCGGAAGTGTATAGAGTAAGATAGGAACACTTGGTTCCTTAAGATTGGCTTTTAAGGCCAAGTTTGACTTCGATCAACATTCAAAGTAAACGACCTCGGAATTGAGTTTCGCCGATTCCAGTAGCTTCGTATGATGATTTTTGACTTGCGCGTATGTCTGGAATGGGTTTTGGATGACCCGGGAGCATTTCGACGCCAAATAGCGAAATAGAGTTTCCTTAAGTTCATAATTTGGTTTGGATTGTGTTTTTGATTTATCGAGGTCCGAATAGAATTTTGGCATCGGGAATAGTTCCGCTATGTCATTTATGACCTGTCTGCAAAATTTGAGGTCATTCCGAGTAGTATAGGCCTGTTCGGCGCATTGAAGTGAATTCTAGAATCTTAAGTTCTTAAGTTTGATTCAATTTGGTTTTTGGGTTGAATTCTGAGTTTCGTTGTTGTTTTCACGTTTTGGAAGTTCGAGCGAGTCCATATCATGAATACAGACTTGACGGTGCCATTGGGCGGGGTCCCAAGGGGCTCGAGTGAGTTTTGGACCCCCGGGAGCTAAGTTTGAAAAACCAGATTTTTGCTGTCTGGTTTCCTTCTTCGTGATCGCGGAAGGAGGGTCACAATCGCGGAGAAGGAATTGGGCTGCGCTGCTGATTGCTCTTTGCGATCGCAGATAACACTTCGCGATCGCGGAAGGTTGGGTCCTTGGCCTTCGCAATTGCATCCTCTTCCTCGCGTTCGCATAGAGTTAGACCGGGGCCAGGCATAATTGCCCTTCGCGATCGCAGGACCTCCTCCGCATTCGCAGAGGTCTGGCCAGTTGGCTTTCGTGATCGCGGGCCCCATGTCGCGATCGTGGTTAAGGAATGACTGGGCAGTTAAATTTATATATGGGATTTGGGTCATTTTCCCCCCATTTTCATCTTCTTCCTTGGGTTAGTGAGAGCTTCCAAGAGGGGTCACCCAACCTACTTCCAAGGTAAGTAAATTCCTTACTTAACACTAGTTTTAAACATAAATTCCTAGCTAATCTCTCTTTTAAAATATCAAATTCATGAAATTGAGTAGTAACTTTAGGGCTTTTGAAGAACTTGTAAATTATCCGTTTGAGGCCATGAATTCAAGTATAAATCACATAATTATGATCCTTAGGCTTCGGGTGAGTGATCCCTTTGAGAATTTTTGGAATCTGAGCGTGCGGGCCCGGGGTTGGATTTTAGGAATTTCTTAATAATGTTGAGTTATTGAAAAATTAGGATATTTTTCCCTATTTTGAGTATGCATTGATGTCATTGTACCGTATTTGGCTAGTTACGAGTCCTCGGGTATAGAGTTCGGGGATTCAGGCGCGTCCTTGGTCCGAGGGATAGATTCGACACGAGGTGAGTCTCCTTTCTAACCTTGTAAGAGGAAATTGTCCCCATAGGTAATTATAAATGATTGATTTGTCCTTATTTGCAGGGGCTACACATGCACGAAGTGACGAGAGCCCGTGCGTAGCTACTACTATGTTATGCCGGGGTAGTCTTTAGGACTCACAAGCATGCTTATATGCCTTATTTGTATCTCTGCATGTATTTCTAGCTGATTATTATCCTTGAAAACAGCATGAGAAAATGGATGGTTAAATTATATATTGATGTTGCCTTGAACTCTATATTTCCTGAAATTCCTGATAAACTCTGTGTATGTATACGAGCACACGTGTCGCATGTATGATCCGTGAGCGGGGTAGCCTTATATTATGTCAACCGCGTCGCACGATCGATTCGCGAGAGGGGTAATAGACGCATCTATGGTTCGAGCCATTCGACCCTTCGACAGTGCACATTTAAATTGTCGCGTCGCTTCGGCCGTACACCTCGGCATACTATATGCTATGTATTTGACTGAGAGTCTTATTAATATTGTCAAATGAATTGTTCTATGTGGTAGGGGGTTTTGACTTGTATTAACTGTTGTTATTTGACACTTGCGGTAAGTGGTAGTTCATATACATGATATTCCATGTCTACTTGATTTACGAAATTGTTAATCCTGACTAAACCTGTTTAATTATATTATTGCTAAGGACCCTAATGAGTATTACGTCTACCTCTCGTCACTACTTCTTCGAGTTTAGACGGGATACTCACTGGGTACATATTTGTTTATATGTACTCATGCTACGCTTCTGTACTTAATTGTACATGTTCTGAGGCTGGTGCATCTGGTTATCATACCGGAGCGCGATCTTGAGAGTACTTACTGGGCTAGACTACACGGTGAGCTGCTCTTCCCGGCGTTCCTCAGCAGCACTGTGGAGTTTCTATTATTTTTTGGATATTTTGTCTACCCCTTTCAGACAAACTGTATATTATTTTGTCTACTCTGTACATTCCATTAGTCGCCTGTGGACTTGTGACACTAGGTCTTGGCACGTGTGATTGGTTTTCTAATATTTTTGGCTACACTACATATGTTGGCAAATGATCTTTTGAGTTCATTTAATCAAATTGCATCACTTGACTGTTTTATTTAAATGATTTCTAAATCAAAAAATTTTCCAAGCACTTCATATTTAAATAAGTAAGGAAATCTCGCTAGTAGACTAATGTTGGCTTGCCCGACTTCGGTGTTGGGTGCCATCACGACCTGAGCTGGAATTTGGGTCGTGACAAATCCCTTCTTTCAAATAGTGCTTTCCTATTTAAACCCTTTTCAAAACTATGTCAAGTACTCTCACTCTACTCTTAGGTCCTTAGGTTCTTCCCCTCCAGTGTATGACTGCCTTGGGATTCCTGTGAGATCCCTCTGAACTCTGATGCACTGGGGCTGTCCCTTCCACACTACACTTACTCAATTATGGTTATGAAATCTGGGCGTGAGAACTGCCTGGGATCCCTTGAGGTCCTTAGGGAACTCTGACACACCCGGATATGAGAAAGGCTATGAAACATTTGGGCACTTGAGGTCCTGGGAATCTCGGCCTATTTTTCAGGCTCCCTATAGTTTAACTTCTTCTTTTCCTTTATCTATTTATGTAATTTACTCAGCTGGTCTGTAATAATTATTTGTAAACAGATATTGGGGATGACAGTGAAGTGGGGAGGGTAGCCATATAGTTCTGTTAACATCATCGAGTAGAAACCATGTTTTATGTTTTACATTGTTTCTATCTGCATTAGAATCCATATTTTAGGACCAGCATGTTCATTCAAACCATACCAAGCAAGCACTAGATACCATGTTCCTAGGATTTCATGTCTACTATTTCAGCATCTCATCCATGCTTTATGTTTATCGCTTAGAAATCCTGCTCCTAGGACAATAAACAACGTTAACATAAAAGCTGTTACTCCTGTGCATTCAAAATCATGTCTCCATCACCCTGTAACTCTTTGTACATTTTAGTAATCATGCCTTTAGGAATCCTGTGCATCCTGAAATTATGTCTTAACCATCCTGCATTCATATGTGCATATTAGATACCATGCTCTAGGATTTCGTTTACATCTGCTTAACCACGCCTAGTTTAACTACTGACTCACGAAAAGGGTAGAAATAGTGTCACATCTAATTGTCTTGCTCTTAATAAAACTAGTAACAATCTCTGAATAATCATATCACCTAGAACAACATGCTTTTAGGTAAAACAACCCCCGAACTATTTTTAACAATCCTGGTAATTAATATGCACAACCCCACGCCTAGGAAAGCCTTAGGTAATCAATCCCTTTAAAGGTTGGAACACTACTTGGTTGTGTTTACTGTCTAAAGGCTAAGAAGTTTTAAAATCAGCAGGCAAACTGATTAGGTCCTTGCTATTGAGTCTATAAATAAAGTTGCATACTTCTGTACATTGATATTCACTTAGATATCATGTC
Source organism: Nicotiana knightiana (assembly GCA_005239525.1). Classification (NCBI taxonomy): domain Eukaryota; kingdom Viridiplantae; phylum Streptophyta; class Magnoliopsida; order Solanales; family Solanaceae; genus Nicotiana; species Nicotiana knightiana. The sequence continues at coordinate 69,409 of ML437781.1, forward strand.
TTAGGATTTTGTCTAATAAAACTGCCTTTTGTTTGTGTTTGAGACGTGCTGCTTATGTGCATTATCTGTGGAGGTAAATCTGAGCCTCTTAACTGCTTTTTCCTGCATTTATTTGCAAATTCCTATTTGTTCTTGCCTGTCGATTACAATCTTATCCTTTTAACCGTAGGGGTTTTGTCTAGAACTGCCTATATTTAGAGGTCCTAAATTCCTCCAGGGCCATTAAGAAGGGACGAGTAATAGCACACATAGAGGTCGTTAAATACACTCGCTTAATAACCACTAAGGGGTGGAAAGGGTAGACATGGATATGATATCCGGTGCGCTAATGCCACGTGTAGATCCTCTTCTGAGGAGTGATTACCGGGCATTGGATTGATGTGATCCTATAGGATAAACAACCTAGGACCCCCCAATCCCTTACATATGTGTGTTTAGATCATAACTCTTTCAAAACCTTATATGTGTGCTTAGACTGCGAATCTTCTCGAAAACCTTTATTTACCTATGTGCTTTTATTGCTTATGTGCTACCTGTTTTAAAATTCACAAAGTTTGTTTGGCCGGGAATCACAGTTGTGGACTTCGAGGGGTACCTAACACCTTCCCCTTGAAGTAATTTCAAGCCCTTACCCTATCTCTGGTTTATCTAATCTGTGTTTGTAAATAACCTTTAGTAGGTGCCCTAACGCACCTTAAAATCATTAGGTGGTGACTCTTCAATTCCTTATCCCTTTCCCAAAAGGAAACAAGTTGTCCCAATAATGTCGAATACCCTGACCGATCTGAAAGGAGAGGAAAGATGGGAGCGCGACACCATACAAGGTACCACATGACCATAATAGTAAGGTGTACAAAGTGTGTTAAAAGTGAGTAGTATTTTAAGTAATTTAAGATAATCTCTAATTATGTGGATAATTGGGTAATTATTAGTTAATGGGGGATTAACAAATTAATTAAGGAATTAAGTGGATAATTATTGGATAAAGATTAACCCCCAACGTGGAAGCCATATAAGATCAACTAAGTGACTCTTAAAATCACAAAAAAAAATGGCAAAATGTGGATGAAGCTGCCGAGAAACCTTGCAACAAATAAAAAGGCAATTGTCGTCTTCCTAGTGGCTACGACAAAGAGGGCACATGTGACTTAATTGTAAACCCCTTCTCTGAATATTTCTTTACGTAAGGAAAGCCTCCCTAGAAGCTAACCAAACAAAATACTTTACCTTGTATGGAGTTTTGCACTTTCAAATATTCTTTTATGGTTATTTGGAGCTTTACTTGTGGAGCCAAAAGTTTTGTAGTACAACAATACGGATGAAGATTATGAGAAAGTGCGGATGAAGCTACAACAAAAATACCTATGAGATTACATTATGTAATAGCAATGTGACTTGCAAATCTAAGGGAGTATGGTACAATCTTTCTCAAGAATATCATACGGATTTTTTCCTACTTCGATCCGTCGTTACGTGTTTTCATAAAAGACGTGTGTTAGAGAGATTGTCAAGAGAACCGATTCAGGTATGTTAAGGTTTAGCCCTTCCTTCAATTTGGCATGATCTTGTAACTACATGTGTTTGATAACGAGGCATAAATAGAAGTTCATACTCCCGAATTTATATACATTATATTAGCCTCATAAGTTATAGTATTTTCCCTTATCGGGAATTCATATTCAATTGAGTATTGTCTTCTTTCAGCCAAGAGAGCAGAGAGACTATATGTAAATAATATTACAGTATTTTTACTACTATCGAGCTATAATCGATGGGCAGGCCTCTATTGGGCAACCTCTCATCATATGGTAAGTTATATACCGACCCTACTGTAGCCGAGCGCCTATGAGTGAGCCCAGAATGGCCGAGATACAGAGCGTAGTATCGCTGAGCGCCTATGAGCGAGCCTACTACGGCAGAGCAGTTACACGTTCTGAGCCTTATAGGGCCGGGCATCTATTTTATTTAATATATTGAGAGAGTTGAGTCAATATCAGCAGGTAAGTATATCTCCAGATCATCTTTGACTCCCAATTATTTTCAATTATTATATTTAGTTCAGTTTCAGCATTCAGTTATTTTATTGCCTGGCATACTCGAAGGATCGGTAAGACTCCACCTCATTCGGAGTGCAGCCGAGTCTATGAGTCATCGTGTTAGAATTTTTCTACAGACTTATGGGTAGGCTGGTACCCTGTCCCATTTGATGTAAAATACTCTTAGAGGATTTGTAGATAGAGGTTCATTTTTTACAGTATGTCAGAGGCCTTGCTTGCCCATATGTATTCATGTTTTAAGAAAGGTGGTTCATTGATACCGTGTTTCCCACTGATAGTTATCCATTACGAGTTGTGGCCATGTTATCCCAGTTACCAATGTTAGTTCTATAAGAAAGATATGTTACGTTGGTACTCTGTTGAGTAAGGTACAGGGTGCCCATCGTGGCCCATTGGTTTGGGTAGTGACAAAAGTTGTATCAGAGCAGTTCTTTCCTAGGGAATCTACAAGCTGTGTCTAGTAGAGTCTTGTTTATGGGTGTGTCGTGCGCCACACTTATAAGCAGGAGGCTACATGGCATTTAGGATTGTCACTCTTTCTTCTTACTCTAGATCGTGTGGTAGAGCTCAGTTGTAAAAACTCAATTACCTAAACTCTATCTTATTCATAATAGGCGATGCCTACATCCAATAATACGGTTGGTAAGAGAGATAGCTGTCGAAGAATTGAGTCAGAGGAACTCGATTTTGCATCATGCTTATGATGAGTAAATGTGAAGTTTTCAGCAGAACATGTGTGTAAGCTTCTTAATAAGGAGCCTTAAGGCAAGAATATCTACCCATATTTTTCAAAGAAATAATAGATTCAGGGTGTAGATATAAGTTTCAACAATTAAAAGAAGCAAGGTGAAAGAGGGTACGAGGTACCCAGCTAGTGAAAATTATCATTATTTACCATTCATGAAGAGAATATAAGCATTTTGAGTTACCTTCAACAGTAGCAGAGGTATGTACAATTGGCCACACCCATCTCAGTTATACCTTATGGAAACTAACAGGTGTAGTTTAAGAGAACGACATGATATCAGGATCTGGCTGGGGTTAGAGTAACCCAAAATGGTGGATGGATTGTTAGTGTTAGTTGACATTTCCGAAGGATAGTTAGTGCAAATGTGCTAATAGATCTCCCTGTTAGACACCCAGATGGTGCACTCTATAATAGTATAACTAGGTATGAATACTAAAATGTTCAATTTTTATTTATTAAATATAGGCACTGGAAGCCTAGAAGGGATAAATATACCTTAGTATGGCTCCCGTCCCTAGTAGAAAAAGAATGTTAGGCAATTTGAAGAGATAATGTTTGGAGCAGGGGATCTAAAAGCAAAAGAATGTTTTGTTCAAGTTTTCACAATAAAGTGATAGACATAGATGCTAGCGGGAAATAAGAAGAGAGTTAATGAAGCTTTATGAGTAAGATGTGATACATGGACGACAACGGTAGATCAAAAAGATGAAATATTATAGAGTCTATAGTCAAGTGAAGGAAAAGACGAGAGGTGACAGGCCTTGAGACTTCAAAAGAGTATAGGCTGTAAAGTCATATCCTCAATTCGAGAAATAAGTTCGCGACTCCAACGTGACTACTAGAAGGAAAAGTTAGACCCCAAAGTAATAGAAATCAATATGGGCTGGTGAACAAGATAAACTAAACATGAATTAGGGATTGAGTGATTTGATAATAGTTGGCATTATGAGAATTTGAGATATTGCGTTCCGGCAATAAAACAATGGACGATAGAAGAATAACCCTTAAAGGTCATTCAGTAAGATGCTTCCTAAAGCAAGAAATGTGAGCAAAGTTAAGCTTAGGACTACGTGTGCCAGTTACACTAAGTGTCACCCTCGTGAGTGAGGAATTTTGTTATCATTGGTACAAAAGGATTTGCACAAGGCAAGTAAGGGTCATCAATGATGTGAAAAGACGCCAAAGATGAAGTGGTAAAACATCTATACGTAGATTATCGTAGCACGGAATCTTAGTACTCCCCTAAAGGAGGGAATATGGAGTGATGTGGCATTAAGTCAGAATTAAGTGGTTCTAGTAATTATGGAATGGTAAAGGAAGAATGCAATAAAAATGATAAAGGGAGGATATTGCACTTATTCAAATCCTACATATATGATATGATTCCATAACATTACACAAGCACGACGTCAATGAGAGGAAATAAGGGGTTCCTGCCCAAGATGTTATTGATAAATAAGGAGCTAGTACGAGACGTAAGTTAAGATAAAAGGAAATAACCCAAGAAAAATTACACGGAATATTGATGTGAGAATGAGCCAACGAGTAGTTAGTAATTGATTTAGGAAGAGCCTAGTTATGGCTAGACAAGAGGTTGCAGAAAAATCAGCAGATCATGCAAGATAAACCTAGTAAAAACCAATAATTCAGCCTCGCAGTTATGGCATTGTAATAGTTGAGAAATATTCAGATAGGAGTTGGGGTAGTTAAAGGTATCGTATGAGTATTATGGAAATAAAAGAGAATGCCGCTAGGAAGGTAGTCAAAACTTCAGTTCAGAAGCAACCGCACGAGCACAAGTGCACAGAGGTAAGTAACCACGAATAGTTATAGGTGAGGAAGGACATAAAAAATTCCGTCGAGTATACGATTTAATAAGCTCGCAGCTTTACAAGAGTCAAAGGGTCCTCCCTAAGTACTACCATGAAAGACTAGCTGAGGAAATAAGGAATAAGTCTCCAACCTAAGCTTTGTGACCTAAAGAGGGAATGGTCTTATTACAACAGTCTCACAACGTCATTGTATGTACTCCAAAAGAAAGTGGAACCTACCGTGGCTAATAAACAGGAAGTAAAATCAGAAGTGATATTCAAGATCATATGAGTGGCATGGAATTCCAACATGCGTGGGAACTAAGATAATCTAAGTATGCACACAACAAGGGGGCAGAAGACCAGGAAAGTAATGTCTTATATTTAAAGAAATCTGAGAAGGAACGAAAAGAATTATTCGATTAATGATCCAGAGTTATTTGCGTTATGAATGCACTTAAGATTTCAGAGTTTTATGCATGCAGCATATACGTTATCAATCATAGAGCCGTAGAAGATTCCAGTATAAGTTAAAATAAAGAATTGAGCTAAGGTCATAGATAAGAGATTGAACTGTTAAAAGATTGTATCATGGATATTCCATAGTGCCATGAAAGGCTAAAAGTAATAACTGATACCATGAGCCGCAGATCAAGAGATAGCTTGAGGCTACATAAAGGCTGATCAGAAGGAGGAGGAAACTAAAGAGTTACATCAACGAAGTAAATTTAGGAATCTGATTATTGGACCTAGAAAATTATAGACCTCGTGATTGAGAACATTGCAGGATTACTCTTAGATATCGGAGGTAAAAGAGAGATAGTATAGTAGCCATATTCTATAATGGATCTACGAAAAAGCCAGTTAGAAAAATACCAGCCTCATAAGAAGTCAGTATGAAGCTTCCACCGGATTGTGTATGCACCAGAGATACAAGTATTATAATAGAGCTTCAAGTTGTGAATGCGAGTTATACATGTGTGAAAGCGAGGTCATGAAAGATATAGAAGATGTGATGCGAGATTTTAAGGTAAGTAAGGTAACGGTGAACAACATACGAGATAATCAAATGCAGAAGGTCGTAAATGGTCCATAATTCGGATATAAGTCTAGAAGCGTTGGGTTTAAAATCTAGGAAAGATAACAGTGTCATTGGTAGCATACCTCCCAGCCTATGGTTTCTAGGTATTGAGAGGTATAGTTAAAAAAGTAAAGAAGAGTTTGAGATGATGTGATGTCTCGCTTGATATTCCAAAATAACATAAGGAAATCTGTGGTGCAAGCAAGTTAAAGAAAGGTTGCGAATAGTATAAATGAATATGAAGTCACAAGCTAAAATATGGTAAAGCGACAAGATTTTAGGAAGACAGTATTAAGGATAAGAAAGGGCGAGTGAGAAGGTGACGAGAATGGGAAGTTCTCAGGATTAAGCCCATGAAAACAAGAGAGCTGATGGGTTCTCTAATGCTCAGTATTGCCTGAATAAACTCAAATGAGTCTAAGACTAGTAGCATTTAAAAGAGATGGAATACTGCCCTGGTAGTAGAATGAAGGTGTAATTGTGATAAATGAAGGACGACGTTTGGGCATTCGATTGAGTAATGATTTGAAGAAAAAAAGGGATGCTATGAAAGACGGTTATAGAAGTATGGTATGGCCTCAGGTGGATCTGGAAAATCACTTCAAATGTTCCTTGATACGACGTGAGCCCGAGCAGCAGTGTTACATAAGAGGTCAAGTTATCATTGGTAGACGATGGATCAACATTGAGGTAAATAAAAAATGGATGGTTAAAAGTTACAAAGTATTAGATGAGATTAGGCCATCAATCTTAAGATGAACAACAATGGGGAAGTATTAAAGGACTTACATATAGGATAAGTAACGAGTGTAACCTGGAGTTTGGTAGCATACCTCAGTAACGATAAATTGAAGTAAGAGTTATAGTATAGTATGGCCTACTTAGATGTAGTAAAGCTAATGACGCCCAGAGGGACATCTTCTCATAATTATGTTCATGTTCCCAAAGTGAGGCCTAGAGATTTTCTAAAAGCTGGAGGGAAGAGTCGCATTATACAAGGAAAAAATGGTTCATGCTGCATGATAGAAGGTAGCAACAATTATGATATTGGAAAGATTCTGACCACAAGTCGTGGTGTGAAAAAGAGACCTACAGGTGGGAATACCCTGGACTTTGGATTTATTCACAAAACAACTTCCTAGATGGCAATGAGGGTACTAAAGTATTCAGAAGACATAGGTTATGAAAACGATAAGTACATAAGTCAACATTCGAGGATGAATGTTCCAAAGGGGGGAATGATGTTACACCCCATATTTTCGTACATGGAAGTACTCCATAAGTAAATTGATATAAGCTCGGAAAGGAGATGTTACATCCCGCATTTTCATATGTTGAAGTTTCGTCGTAAGTTAATCGAAGTAAGCTCGGGAATGAGATTATTTTGAGCTTATAAGCATTTATGCTATTTCAAAACAAGTGATAAGTAAATTCATGAAGGTGAGAGGGAAAGCGAATCGAAAAAAATAGGTTCCGTCGAAGTTTGACATTTTGGGATAAAAATACGGTCCGAGCTATAATACCCTGTATTTATGGACTAATGCCATACAAGGTACCACATGACCATAATAGTAAGGTGTACAAAGTGTGTTAAAAGTGAGTAGTATTTTAAGTAATTTAAGATAATTCTTAATTATGTGGATAATTGGGTAATTATTGGTTAATAGGGGATTAACAAATTAATTAAGGAATTAAGTAGATAATTATTAGATAAAGATTAACCCCCAACGTGGAAGCCATATAAGATCAACTAAGTGACTCTTAAAATCACAAAAAAGTGGCAAAATGTGGATGAAGCTGTCGAGAAACCTTGCAACAAATAAAAAGGCAATTGTTGTCTTCCTAGTGGTCACGACAAAGATGACACATGTGACTTAATTGTAAACCCGTTCTCTGAATATTTCTTTACATAAGACAAGTCTCCCTAGAAGCTAACCAAATAAAATACTTTACCTTGTATGGATTTTTGCACTTTCAAATATTCTTTTATGGTTATTTGGAGCTTTACTTGTGGAGCCAAAAGTTTTGTAGTACAACAATATGGATGAATATTATGAGAAAGTGCGGATGAATCTACAACAAAAATCCATATGAGATTACGTTATGCAATAGCAACGTGACTTGCAATTCTAAGGGAGTATGGTACAATCTTTCTCAAGAATATCATATGAATTTTTCCCTACTTCGATCCGTCGTTATGTGTATTCACAAAAGACGTGTGTTAGAGAGATTGTCAAGAGAATTGGTCTAGGTATGTTAAGGTTAAGCCCTTCCTTCAATTTGGCATGATCTCGTAACTATATGTGTTTGATAACGAGACATAAAGAGAAGTTCATACTCCCGAATTCATATACATTATCCTAGTCTCATAAGTTATAGTATTTTTCCTTATGGGGACTTCTTATTCAATTGAGTATTGTCTTCTTTCAGCCAAGAGAGCAGAGAGTCTATATGTATACAGTATTACAGTATTTTTACTACTATCGAGCTATAATCGATGGGCATGCCTCTATTGGGCAACCTCTCATCATATGGTAAGTTATATACCGACCCTACTGTAGCCAAGCGCCTATGAGTGAGCCCAGAATGGCCGAGATACAGAACCTAGTATAGCCGAGCTCCTATGAGCGAGCCTACTACGACAGAGAAGTTACACGTTCCAAGACTTATAGGGACGGACATCTATTTTATTACTATATCGAAGAGTTGAGTCAGTATCTGCAGGTAAGTATATCTCCAAGTCATCTTTGACTCCTAGTTAATTTCAGTTATTATATTATCAATTCAGTTTCAGCTTTCAGTTATTTTATTACCTTGCATATTCGGTACGTTATTTCGTACTGACGTCCTTTTGTTGGGGATGATGCATTCATGCCTGTAGGTATAGACAATCAGTTTGACGAGCCCTCAGAGTAGATGAGGTTACCATTCAGTGAATGATCGGTCAGACTCCACCTCATTCGGAGTGCAACCGAGTCTATGAGTCATCGTGTCAGAATTTTGCTACAGACTTATGGGTAGGCCGGTACCCTGTCCCATTTAATGTCAAATACTCTTAGAGGCTTTGTAGATAGAGGTTCATTTTGTACAGTAGGTCAGAGGCCTTGATGGCCCATATGTATTCATGTTTTAAGAAAGATGGTTCATTGATACAGTGTTTCCCACTGATAGTTATACATTATGAGTTGTGACCATGTTGGCACAGTTACCAATGTTAGTTCGATAAGAAAGATATGTTATGTTGGTACTCGGTTGAGTAAGGTACCGGGTGCCCATCTTGGCCCATCGGTTTGGGTCGTGACAAAAGTGGTATCAGAGTAGTTCTGTCCTAGGGAGTCTACAAGCTGTGTCTAGTGGAGTCTTGTTTATGGGTGTGTCGTGCATCACACTTATAAGCAGGAGACTATGTGGCATTTAGGACTGTCACTCTTTTTTCTTACTCTAGATCGTGTGGTAGAGCTCAATTGTAAGAACTAAATTTCCTAAACTCTATCTTATTCATAATACGACGATACCTACATCAAGAAAGACGGTTGGTAAGAGAGATAGTTGTCGAAGAATTGAGTTAGAGGAACTCGATTTTGCACCATGCTTATGATGAGTAAATGTAAAGTTTTCAGTAAAACATGTGTGTAATCTTTTTACTAAGGTGCCTTAAGGCAAGAATATCTACCCATATGGTGAAAAGCAATGAGAGATTCAGGAGGTAGATATAAGTTTCAACAAGTAAAAGAAGCAAGGTGAAAGAGGGTATGAGGTACCCAAATAGAGAAGATTATCATTATTTACCTTTCATGAAGAAAAATATAAGCATTTTGAGTTATCTTCAACAATAGCAGAGGTATGTACAATCAGCCACACCCATCTCAGTTATACCTTATGGAAACTAACATGTGTAGTTTAAGAGAAGGACAAGATGTCAGGATCCGACTGGGGTTAGAGTAACCCAAAATAGTGGATGGATTGTTACTGTTAGTTTACATTTCCGAAGTATAGTTAGTGAAAAGGTGCTAATAGATCTCCTTATGAGACACCCAAATGGTGCACTCTAGAATAGTATAGCTAGATATGAATACTAATGTAACGACCCGGTCAGTCATTTTAAGAATTAACGCTCCGATCCCCTATTTACCGTTTCTCCCATGTCTATTTATGTTATTGGAACTTGTGGGTGCGTTGAGTGATGAAATCCGGGGTGATTTTGGACACATAGTCCATAAATATGGAATTTAGCTTTAGAAATCTGGCCGTAGCTAGAGCTGTGTGAAGATGGATCCAGAATGGAATTCCGTCAACTCCGTTAGCTCTGTTGGGTGATTTCGGGGTTAGGAGCGTTCTCGGAATGTGTTTTCGAGGTCGGTTGTGGATTTAGGCTTGAATTGGCGAAAGTTAGAAATTCGGTGATTTCGGCCGATAGGTGAGATTTTGATATGGGACTCGGAATGGATTTTCGAAAGTGAAAACAGGTTCATAATGTCGTTTATGACCTGTGTGCAAAATTTTAGGTCATTCGGATTAGTGTAGACGTGTTTCGGCGTCGGATGTGAATTCTAGAAATTTCCTAAGTTCTTAGGCTTGAATCTATGCTTAATTGATTATTTTGATGTTATGAGATGTGTTTTTAAGGCTCTACCAGGTTTGAATGAGGTATTAGGGTTGGTTGAGGTCCCGGGGGCCTCGGGTGTGTTTCGGGTGCCCAAACGGGCATATTTTGGCCAAAGTCCTTTGCTAGTTTTCTAGTTTTACAGCAACAGATAAGTATTCTCTGTGATCGCGTGAATCAGTCTGCGATCGCGTAGTGTTAGATGGAGGTGGTAAGAGATTGTGCTTCGCGATCGCAGAAGTCCAGCCGCGATCGCATTGTTCTGGTCAGTTGGTCTCTGCGATCGCACGCCCATTATCGCGATCGTGTAAGGTATACTGTTGCTGAGGGAGGTGCAGTGTTTTGCTCTATGCGGTGCGTGGGCTCAGCCGCGATCGCATTGCTGTAGGATCAGAAGGTCCACAATCGCAGGCCTTTAATCGCGATCGTGATGAAGGAATTTCAGGCGCGTGTTTCATTACTCTCCGCGATCGCGACTCATTGTACGCGATCACATAAGGCAAATGCCTGGGCAGAATATTAAAACCCCAAATCCGAGGGTTTATGCCATTTTCATATTTTCGAATTTGAGAGCTCGGGAAGGGCGATTTTTGAAGACTTTTGCACCTGGGTAACTTGGGTAAGTGATTTCTATCCCTTATAGATCAAATTCCGTGATTCCAATCTTAAATTCAACCTTTAATTTCGAAAATTATGGGAAAAATAGGATGAACTTCATAGATCGAATTATTGAGTTTTGGTTGGGTATTTGACCTCCGATTTGAGAGATTATTATATGGTTAGACTCGTGAGTGAATGGGTGTCCGAAAAATATAAATTTTACCCGATTCCGAGACGTGGGCCTGAGGGACTTTTTGGGCAAATTTTCTAAATTCGCGTGCTAGCTTATAAATAATTAGCTATTTTGTTCCCTTGAAGTGATATTACATCGTGCAATCGATTTGAATAGATTTGGGCCACCCGGAGTTCGATACTCGTGGCAAGATTTTGGTATTGAGTTGATTAGTGTAGTCTAGGTAAGTGGCTTGCCTAATTATGTGTTGGGGACTTTTTCTTAGGCATTTTGTACTGATTTTTGTTATGTGGACGCCGTGTACGCGAGGTGACGAGTGCGTACACGGGTCATTGTTGCTAAAATCCTATTTTACTCCCATGAAATCACTCATTTTCATTCATATATTACTGTTCCTATCTTAATTGAGTAGATAGCCTAAGAGTAAGCATGCCTACCTGTTCTGACTCGAATTCCTCTTATCTGCTACTAGTCACATCATGCTTAGGTACTTTTACTCTATCCTTACCTGTTGTTTTTCCTGGACTGTTTACTTAAGCCATAATTGACATACTTCTGCTTTGCATATTTAAATTGGGACTACGGACCGAGATCCGGGAGCTTTACCCTATACTGCATTCATATTTAAATTGGGACTACGGACCGAAATCTGGGAGCTTTCCCCCAATATTGAATTCATATTTAAATTGGGACTACGGACCGAGATCTGGGAGCTTTCCCCCTGTACTGAGATGCATATTTAAATTGGGACTACGGACAGAGATCCGAGAGCTTTCCCCGTGTACTGCATAGCATATTTAAATTGGGACTACGGACTAAGATCCGGGAGCTTTCCCCGTGTACTGCATTGCACATTTATTGCTGAGATATATGATGTGCTGAGCCGAGGGCTCTCTTTATGTTATTAAATATTTCCGTTTTCGTTAATCCTGTTTATCATTGCTTGTCTATCTCTCACTGTTTTAAAATTGTATATTGACTTGTTTTACAAACTCAGTAGGGCCTCCACCTGACCTCGTCACTACTTGACTGGGGTTAAGCTTGGCACTTACGGAGTACCGAATGTGGAGTACTCACGCCCTTTCCTACGCATGGTTTCTCCATTTGCTACTAGTCACATCATGCTTAGATAGTTTTACTCTATCCTTACCTGTTGTTTTTCCTGGACTGTTTACTTAAGCCATAATTGACATACTTCTGCTTTGCATATTTAAATTGGGACTACGGACCGAGATCCAGGAGCTTTACCCTGTACTGCATTCATATTTAAATTGGGACTATGGACCGAGATCTGGGAGCTTTCTCCCTGTAATGCATTCATATTTAAATTGGGACTACGGACCGATATCCGGGAGCTACTGAGATGCATATCTAAATTGGGACTACGGATAGAGATACGAGAGATTTCCCCCTGTACTGCATAACATATTTAAATTGGAACTACGGACTGAGATCCGGGAGCTTTCCCCATGTGCTGCATTGCACATTTATTGCTGAGATATATGCTGTGCTGAGCCGAGGGCTCTCTTTATCTTATTAAATCTTTCCATTTTTGTTAATTCTGTTTATCATTGCTTGTCTATCTCTCACTGTTTTAAAATTGTATATTGACTTGTTTTACAAACTCAGTAGGGCCTCCACCTGACCTCATCACTACTTGACTGGGGTTAGGCTTGGCACTTACGGAGTACCGAATGTGGAGTACTCACGCCCTTTCCTGCGCATGTTTTCTCCATGTGCAGATCCAGGTACCATCACTCAGTATCGTGGCTAGGGGTTTTCTACCAGCAACCAGGAGACCGCGAGGTAATTCTGACGCGTTCGCAGAATCCCTTGAGTCCTCTTCTACTCTATCATAGGCATAGAAAGACTTGTACATTTTCCCGATGTTTCATTGTATAGAGCCATATTTGTTAAAGAGCTTGTGACTATGGTGACATTTCGGGTTTTGGGAAGTAAAACTGTATATGCTGAGCAGCTACGTTATATCTATTTGATATCCTTCTTGTCTTTATTTTATTGATTCTGTTATTTCCCGCAAATTCTAGGCTTACCTAGTCATAGAGACTAGGTGCCGTCACGATACCTTTTGAAGGGTAAATTGGGTCGTGACAACTAAAATGTTCAAATTTTTTTTAACAAAGATAGGCACTGGAAGCCTAGAAGGGATAAATATTACCTTAGTGTGGCTCCCGTCCCTCGTAGAGAAAGAATGTTAGGCAATTCGAAGAGCCAATGGATATAGCTAGTGGAGCTAAAAGCAAAAGAATGTTTTGTTCGAGTTTTCAGAATAAAGTGATAGACATATATGTTAGCGGGAAACAAGAAGAGAGTTAATGAAGCATTATGAGTAAGATGTGATACATGGATGACAACGGTAGATAAAAAAGATGACAATATTACAGAGTTTATAGTTAAGTGAAGGAAAAGACGAGAGATGACATGCCTTGAGACAACAAAAAAGTATAGGATGTAAAATCATATACTCAATTCAAGAAATAAGTTCATGACTCCAATGCGACTACCTGAAGGAAAAGTTAGACCTAGAGTAACAGAAATCATTTTGGCTGGTGAACAAGATAAACTAAACATGAATTAGGGATTGAGTGATTTGATAATAGTCAGCATTATGAGAATTTCAGAGATTGCGTTCCGGCAATAAAACAATGGACGACAGAAGAATAACCCTTAAAGGTCATTCAGGAAGATGCTTCCTTAAAGCAAGCAATGATGACCAATGCCCCAACAGCCTTTATGCATTTGATGCACAGTGTGTTCCGACCTTATCTTGACTCCTTCGTCATTGTGTTTATTGACAAAATTCTGGTGTACTCCAGGACTCGGTAGGATCATGAGCAGCACCTGAGGACTATACTTCAAACTTTGAGAGAAAAGAGGTTGTATGCAAACTTTTTGAAGTGTGAGTTTTGGCTAGACTCAATGGCATTCTTGGGTCATGTAGTATCGAGTGATGGGATCAAGGTACATCCGAAGAAGGTGAAGGTAGTGCAGAGTTGGCCTAGATCGTCATCAGCTATGGAGATCCACAATTTACTTGGCTTGGTGGGTTATTACCGTTGTTTTGTAGAGGGATTCTTATCTATTGCAACACCTATGACTAGGCTGACCCAGAAGGGTACTCCATTCAGGTGGACAGAGAAGTGTGAGGAGAGCTTTTAGAAGCTCAAGACAGCTTTGACTACAGTCACAGTATTGGTATTGCCTACATGTTCAAGGTCTTACATTGTATATTGTGATGCGTCGCAGATTGGTCTTGGCGCAGTGTTGATCAAGACGGTAGGGTGATTGCCTACACATCCAGACAGCTGAAGGTGCGTGAGAAGAACTATCCTGTCCATGACCTTCAGTTAGCAGCTATTGTTCATGCCCTGAAGATTTGGCGCCACTATTTGTACGGTGTTCCTTGTGAGATTTACACCTATCATCGGAGTTTGCAACATCTGTTCAAGAAAAAGGATCTTAAATTACGCCAACGGAGGTGGTTGGAGCTACTTAAGGATTATGATATCACCATTCTGTACCACTCAAGGAAGGCCAATGTAGTGTCCGATGCTTTGAGTCACCGGGTGGAGAGTTTGGCATATCTCCCAGTAGCAGAGAGACCCTTAGCGTTGGATGTTCAGGCCTTATCCAGCCAGTTTGTGGGATTGGATATTTCTGAGCTGAGTCGAGTGTTGGCTTGTGTGATCTTTCAGTCTTCTCTTTATGATCGTATCAGGGAGCCTCAGTATGATAACCCCAACCTGCTTGTCCTTAAGGACACGGTTCAACACAGTGATTCTAAGGAGGTCACTATCGGGGATAATGGCGCATTAAGGATGCAGGGAAGACTATATGTGCCTAATATAGATGGTTTGCGTGAGCTGATTCTTCAGGAGGCTTACAGATAGCGGTACTCCATTCATCCGGGTGCCGTGAAGATGTATCAGAACTTGAGACAACATTACTGGTGGAGGAGGACGAAGAAGGGCATATTGGAGAATGTTGCTCGGTGCCTAAATTTCCAGCAGGTGAAGTATGAGCATCATCGACCGGGTGGGTTGCTTTAGAAGTTAGAGATTTCGGAGTGGAGATGGGAGCGGATCACTACGGATTTCATTGTTGGACTCCCACAGACTCGGCGGAGGTTTGATGCAGTTTGGGTGATTGTGGATAGGCTGACCAAGTCAGCTTATTTCATTCCTGTGATGACTACATATTCTTCCGAGAAACTGGCTCGAATATACATTCGTGAGATCGTCAGGTTTCATGGCATACTGGTATCTATTATCTCTGACTGGGGTACCCAGTTTACATCACGATTTTGGAGAGCCACACAACATGAGTTGGGTACTAGAGTGGAGCTGAACACAACATATCACCCTCAGACGGACAAGCAGTCTGAGATCACTATTAAGATATTAGAGGATATTCTCCGTGCGTGTGTGATGGAGTTTAGAGGTTCATGGGACCATTTCTTACCACTTGCGAAGTTTGCCTACAACAACAGTTATCAGATGAGCATTTGGATGGCACCGTATGAGGATCTATATGGTAGGTGGTGTCGGTCCCTAGTGGGTTGGTTCGAGCCAGGCGAGGCCAGATTATTGGGTACAGACTTGGTCCAGGATGCCCTGGATAAGGTGAAGGTGATTCAGGATCGACTTCTCACAGCCCAGTCCAGACAGAAGAGTTATGTGGACCGAAAGGTTCACGATGTAGTATTCATGGTTGGAGAGTGGCTCTTGCTCCGGGTATCGCCTATGAAGGGTGTTATAAGGTTCGGGAAGAAGGGCAAGCTGAGCCTAAGGTACATTGGTCCTTTTGAGGTGTTATGGTGTATTGGGGAGATTGTTTATGAGATTGACTTACCTCCCAGCCTAGCAGGGTTTCATCCGGTATTCCACGTTTATATGCTCCGAAAGTATCACGGTGATCCGGCTCATGTATTGGATTTCAGCTCAATCCAGTTGGACAATGATCTATCTTATGTTGAGGAGCCAGTGGCTATTTTGGATAGGCAGGTCAGAAAGCTAAGGTCAAAGAACATTGCTTCAGTAAAGGTTCAGTGGAGGGGTCAGCCGATCGAGGAGGCGACTTGGGAGGACGAGCAGGATATGCGCAACCGTTATCCTCATCTTTTCACAACTTCAGGTATGTCTCTATACTCGTTCGAGGACGAACAATTATTTTAAGAGGGGGAGGATGTGACGACCGGGCCAGTCATCCGGAGAATTATAGCCCCGATCCCCTATTAACTGCTTTTCCCCGTATCTATTTCTGCTATTGTGACTTTCTAAGAGGTTTCGTTTTGGTTTTTGGAGTGTTTTGGGACACAGTCCCTAAACGGGAGCTTAAGCCTTAAGATTTGGACTGTAGTCGGAACTGTGTGAAGACGACTTCGGAATGGACTTTCGTCGGTTCCGTTAGCTCCATTAGGTGAATTTGACTTAGGGGCGTGTCCGGATGGTGTTTTGGAGGTCTGTAGCTCATTTAGGCTTGAAATGGTGAAAGTCAAAGTTTAGGAGATTTTGACCGATAGTGGAATTTTTGATATCAAGATCGGATTCCGATTCCGGGAGTTGGAATAGGTTCGTAGGGTTGAATATGACCTGTGTGCAAAATTTGGGGCCAATCGTACATGGTTTAGGTGGTTTCGGCATCGGTTGTCGAATTTGGAAGTTTCAAGTTCTTTAAGTTTGAATCAGAGGATGCTTCGTGATTTTAGCATTGTTTGATGTGGTTTGAGGGTTCGAATAAGTTCGTATAGTGTTTTAGGATTGGTTGTGTATGTTTGGTTGAGGTCTCTGAGGCCTCGGGTGTGTTTCGAATGCTTAACAGATGAAAAAATTGGACTTATGCAATTTCTGATGTTGCTAGTTTCTGGTGTTTTGCACCTGCGGTGGGGAGACCGCAGGTGCGGACTCGCACATATGTAGAGAAGGGCGCAGGTGCGCTTTTGGTCATGAGATCCTGTGAGTACAGGTGCGAGATGGTCCTAAAAGCGGAATTGGGGAGGAAGCTGAGGTGGACAAGGTTCCGCAGATACAGGCCGTGCGAGCGCAGATGCGGGTTTTAATGCGCATGTGCGATGCCTGTGAATTTAATGAAACTCCGCAGGTGCGGAGTCTTAGCCGCAAAAGTGGCACTGCAGAAGCGGGAATTTGATCGAAAGTGCAGTTTGACTGGCAGAAAAGGGCTAAGTACGAGGGTTTGAGTTCATTCTTCATTTTTAGACTTGAGAGCTCAGAATTTGGCAATTTTTTGAGAGATTTTTAGAGGAAGCTTTGGGGTAATGATTCCTAACTCATTTTTGGTTGTATTCCATAAATCTATAAGTTGTTTTCCTCATTTAATTAAGGAAATTGGGTGAGAAATTTGGGGAAAATGAGGAAACATTCTTCAACCGAATTTCTGAGTTTTGATTGAGATTTAGACAACGGATTTGGATAATTTTGGTACGAGTGAACTCGTGAGTGAATGGGTGTTCATATTTGGTTACTTTTACCCGATTTCGAGACGTGGACCCAGGGAGGCTTTTTAGAGTGATTTCCAATTTCTCGCTTTAGCTTTGATTTCAGTAGCTAAATTAGTTCCTTGTAATTATAATTATGATATGTAATTGATTTTGGCTAGATTTGGGCCATTCGGAGTCGGATTTTCGTGAAAAGAGCATTGTTACGTATTGACTGAGCTTGGTTCAAGGTAAGTGGCTTGCCTAACCTTGCGTGAGGGAACTCCCCTTAGGATTTGATATTTTTTTTGATATGTGAGCACCGTGTACGTAAGGTGACGAGTGCGTACACGGGCTAATTGTTGTAAAAACCAAATTTCTGCTAAGTAATTACCTGTTTCGTTCTTGTTTGAGTCATATCAGCATGTGTAGTATCCTATTAGAATAGAATAACATGCCTACTTGCCTTAATTGTTTATCTGAACTCCGTGCAACATGTTTAGTGAATCTTCCTGTTCTTCCTTGACTTGTACTTAGTCTAAATTGTAGGATTTTGTGTTGTAGATGTTGAATTCTATTGTTTGAACTATGTATTTTACTTTGGGACTACGGATTGGTAATCCGGGAGATCCCCCTGCATATTCACGTTTGGGACTACAGAACGGTATTCCGGGAGATCCTCCTGCACATTTACTTTGGGACTACGGAACGGTATTCCGGGAGATCCCCCTGTCTTGCATATTTACTTTGGGACTATGAAACGGTATTCCAAGAGATCGCCCTTGCATATTTACGTTTGGGACTACGAGAAGGTATCTCCGGAGATCCCCGGTTGTTATTTCTGTATACTGAGTTGTTACCTTCTATGATTTCATTCTTGTTAAATTTCAGCCTTTATTTTACTGCGATATTTCATTCTTCCTTGCTTTATAATTTATATACTAGTAGGGCCCTGACCTGAACTCGTCATTACTCCACCGAGGTTAGGCTTGGCACTTACTAGATACTATTGTGGTGTACTCACGCCCTTTCCTGCACCTGTTTTTCGTGTGCAGATCCAGGTTCTTCCTACCAGTCTCGTCCTTAGTTGTAGTCGCTGCTGTTATCGGAAACTTCAAGGTACATCTTCCCGTGCTCGAAGATTCTCGGAGTCCTCCTCTGTCCCCCTATGTTCATTCTCCTCTTATTTCTATAGACATTGATGTATAGAACAGTTAGAACTTCGTCGAAGCTTGTGACTTACGGTGTTCCGGGTCTTGGGGAGTGTTATGTATATGTTGAGAGTTGATAATTTTATATGCCGAGCGTCGTCTAAATTACTTATTTAAATTATCTGCTATTGTTATTTTTAATTTTCATGCTTTTCATTTCATTTCCGCAAAGTGTTAGGCTTACCTAGTCGTAGAAATTAGGTGCCGCCACGATGATTCACGGAGGGAGGATTTGAGTCATGACAGCTGTGCAGCATCAATATGAAAAAACTTGACCTCGTAACAACTGATATCAGAGCAACGTCGACAAGATCTTGGAATTATCATGGCTGAAAATGTAGAACTTCGTGAAAGGCTTCAGAAGTTGGAGGCGCTGGTGGGAATTAATGAAAACACAGTGGGTTTGGTGGATATTCTGACGCAGATCCATGGCGTTAATACAGAACTTCAACACGTTCGTGATACAGTTGATACCCAACTGGTGGAATTGCAAGCTTTCCAGGAGAAAGAGAATGAGGATTTTAAAACGGAAGTTCAGATCCTCCGACGAGCTGTTGCAAATGTTCCCCAGGGAGGTAAAGAACATTCCGAAATTAAGATTCCAGAACCAAAGGCATTTGATGGCGTGAGAGGCGCAAAGGAACTGGAAAACTTCTTGTGGGACTTGGAGCATTACTTCTCTACTGCTCACGTCTCGAAGAAGGACAAGCTGACCATGGCGATGCATTATTTCATAGAAGATGCAGTGTTGTGGTGGCATACGAAAAATGCAGATGATGAAAGTGCTAGCAGTGTTGTGGTGGCATACGAAAAATGCAGACGATGAAAGTGCCTAGAAACTCGTCTTGGGTTGCTAGGGATCACTTGAAGCAAATGAGACAAATTGGTTCCATTTGGGGCTATGTGAAGGATTTTTCATCCTTGTTGCTGGACATCCATAACATGTCGGATGAGGATAAATTGCATAATTTTATTTCCGGAATGCAAGGCTTGGCACAAAACGCATTGGTGGATTTTCGCTCAACGGGTCTAACTTCTAATCCCGTCTCTTCTTCTAAGTCAAAGAAAAATGAGATGAGTAAAGACTGGAGGAAGGAAAATCGGAAGCAAGATGGAAATAACAAAGGCAAAGGCAAGATGGATGCTTCTTCGTAAAAAACAAACAAGCCAACCGGTGGTGAAAAGGTTTTCTGGACATATCAAAACCTGAACATCATGCATGAAACTATCCAAATCAAGGGAAGATAAATGCTCTTCTTGCTGAAGAGGAGAAACAAGGAAAGGGACAGGAAGTTGTTGCCTATGTGAATCTGTTGCGCCTGTCGAACACTTTGGCTTGTGGGACTGTGGCGGATGATGAAGAAAGTGCTGCCAAGGAAGAAGTTTATACGTGAATGCTACGTGGATGATTTGGTTGATGCTTATTCCACGCTAATATATGTGGATCTGAAAATTAGAAGTAAGAGTGTCGTGACAATGGTTGATACCGGAGCCACAAACACCTTTGTTGCCTCCAGAATTGTTCAAGAGTATGGGCTGCAAGTGAAAAAGTGTCCGACGAAGATGAAGGCTGTGAACCCAAAGGCGCAACCTGGTTATTGGGTGGCGCTAGATGTTCTGATGATATTGGGTCATCGGTCATGAAAGTTCAACATGACTGTTGTGCTATTGGATGACTTCAATGTTCTATTGAGAATTGATTTTCTTAAGAACAAAATCGCTCAAGTTCCTCATTTGGATGGACTTATGTTCATGGGGGAGACAAACCCCAACTTTGTGAAAGGTATTCGGCCCTACGGGGATGAAAGAAACAATGTTGGGATTACTGGCATTTGAGAAAGGCTTGAAGAGGGGTGAGGAGACTTACCTCGCCGCACTCGTTGAAGTCAAGTCAGATGTGCAGATTAAGGTCCCGGATTGTGTTGCAGATTTGCTGAAGAAATTCAAAGACGTGATGCCTCCAGAATTTCCAAGGGAGTTACCACCGAGGAGGGAGATTGATCTTGAACTTATTCCTGGATCACTGTCGCCGGCGCGACCTCCTTACCGTATGTCGCCTATGGAACTGATTGAACTAAGAAAGCAATTGTCTGAGTTGCTTGATGATGGGTTGATTCAACCATCGAAGGCTCCATACAATACTCCTTTTTTGTTCCAGAAAAATAGGATGGTACACTGCGAATGTGCATTGACTATAGGGCGCTCAACAAGGTGACTATCAAGAATAAATATCTGGTCCCGTTGATTCAAGATCTGCTGGACAGGCTTTCAAAGGCTAGTTATTTTACTAAGTTAGACCTAAGGTCAGGCTATTGGCATGTTAGGATAGCCGAGGTGGATGCCCCTAAGACCACTTGTGTAACTAGATATGGTAGCTTTGAATTTATTGTAATGCCGTTTCGGTTAAACAATGCCCCGGAAACTTTTTGTAATTTAATGAACAATGTTCTTTATGAGTATCTTGATGACTTTATAGTTATTTACTTAGATTACATAGTAATATATAGTTGGACCCTTGAAGATCATTTGTCTCACTTAAGAAAAGTGCTGGAAAGACTTAGAGCTTACCAACTCTATGTCAAGATGGAAAAGTGTGAATTTGCAAGTCGCGAGATAAAGTTTCTAGGCCATTTGGTTAGTGAAAACCAAGTGCTGATGGACCCAAAGAAGGTGCAAGCTATAGTTTATTGGCAAGCACATAGCGGGATAAAGGAACTTAGATCATTTTTGGGCTTGGCAAATTATTACCAGAAGTTCATTGCAGGCTATTCAAAAAGGGCTGCTCCTTTAACAAATTTGTTGAAAAAGAATGTCAAATGGGTTTGGTCGGATTCATGTGAGAAGGATTTCAACGCATTTAAGAAGGCCATTGTATCTGAACCAATCTTGAAGCCACTAGATTTTGATTTTCCCTTTGAAGTACACACGGAAGCTTCAGATTATGCTGTTTATGGTGTGCTGGTCCAGGAGGATCATCCGATTGCATTTGAAAGAAGAAAGCTGAGATGATTGCAGTAATTCATTGCCTTCAAGTTAGGAGAGTGTACTTGCTGGGAGCAAAGTTCGTGGTGCGGATGGACAATGTGGCTAATACCTACTTCAAAACTCAATAGAAATTGAGTCCGAAGTAGGCCCTGTGGCAAGAGTTCTTGGCTGAATTTGACTTAGTTTGGGTGCAAAATCTCGAAAACAAAATTAGGTTGCTGATGCACTTAGTCGTAAAGAGGTATTTGCTGCAACTTATGCACTTACTCGAATTGAATATGATTTTCTTGATACAATAAAGTTATATATTGTGAACGATCCATTGTATGTGAAATTGATGGATCAAGTGAAAGACGAGACAATTAAACACTATTGGATCGAGGAGGATCTGCTACACTTCAAATAGGGGAGAATTGTGGTTCCTCAAGGTGATAGATTGTGTCGTTCTCTTATAAAGAAGATGTATGATACTCCTTATGTTGGTCATCCCGGTGTTAAAGGATGTTGGCGTTGTTGTCTCATAATTACTTTTGGTCAAAATTGAAGATGACGTTGAGGCCTACGTGAAAACTTGACTGATTTGTCAACTTGACAAGACTGAATGGAAGAAGGAAGCTGGTTTGCTCCAACCTCTACCTATTCCGTAGTGTCCGTGATCTTCTGTTTCTATGGAATTTATTAGCGGGCTTCCAAAATTTGATGACAAAGTATCAATTGTGGTGGTGGTAGACAGATTCTCAAAGTATGGAACATTTGTTACTGCTCCAAGCGTTTGTTCTTTCGAAGTAGCTGCTAAATTATTCTACAAGCATGCTTTAAAACACTTTGGGGTTCCAAGGGATATTGTTAGTGATCGGGATGTGAGATTCACATGCCGGTTTTGGACTGTTGTGTTCAAATTCTTGGGGACTGATTTGAAATTCTCGACTGCGAATCACCCAATGACCGGTGGGTAGACCGAGCATATCAATCATCTGCTTGAAGAGCACTCGAGGCATTATGTGATAGCTAATCAGAGGAATTGGATTGAGTTACTAGACAATGCGCAATTTTGTTACAACTTGCATAGGTCTTCGGCAACTGAAATGAGTCCTTTTGAGATAGTGTTGGGAATACAGCCTAACATACATTGGAAGTTGCTCAAATGAAATCAGGGGCAAGTGTCCTACTGCTTATAGATATGCTCGAGAAAAGCATGAGTTTGTGGATGAGGCGCGAGACAACTTGAGAAGAGCGACTAAAAGAATGAAATGGAATGCTGACAGTAATCGACAGCCTTTGGGGTTCAATGTTGGTGACAAAGTGTTGCCAAAACTTACTTCACATATTTGGAATAAAATCAGTAGCAAGACGCGTCATCATGGGATGATTCAAAAGTATGATGACCCGTTTGAAGTTGTAAAGAAAGTGGGTGAAGTGGCTTACCAGCTGAATCTGCCGGAATGTCTTAAAATTCACCCAACTTTTCATATGAGTTTCCTAAAACGACTCCATGAAGATGTTGAGGATCCGATAAGGGAGGAGCCAAAATGTGCTCCTCCAGTAGAGCGCAAGAAATTTGAGGAGACTATTGAGAAGATTTTAGATCACCGTACGCTGGGTCAAAGCAAAAAGAAGAGGCGGACAAAGTTCCTGGTTCAATGGACATGAAAGCAGGAGTGTGATGCAACTTGGGAGAAAGGACCGTCTCTATGGCAATTTTGGGATCAAATCAAGGCGTATCTGGATTCTACCTCGTCGAGGGCGACGAGCTCATCTGGTGGGGGAAGTTTGTTAGCCCCTCGGCTTGATTGATCGAACATGACATGGGCGTGATGAGGAATTTACATAATGAACCTCGGCACGACCCTATGATGGCAGTGGCATCATGTTGACAAGGTTGTCCGACATGGGCAGGTGTTGATGGGCATGGACTGTGGCACAACAATATGTGGCTAAGGTTCCAAGGCATGTCAAGGCCATGGAATTGGCGTGGCCATGGCAAGGTAAAGACAACGGGCAACAGAAGCATAGCAAAGAATGGAAAAACTAAGGCAAGCTAAGGCAGCAGCAGGGCGTGACAAGGCAGATGGTGCAGGCAAGGCAGTGTCATGGGCGAGCTAGACAAGCGGCAGTGGAAGAGAAGCGTGCAAAGGCATGCTGCACGAGGGCTTGGCGTGAAGACATGGTAGAGTTGGCATGTTGGCGCGAAAACTCAAAGGTTGCGTCCATGTGCCACGCACATACAAGCCAGTTGGCCAGTTGGGGCAGTTTCCTATTTTTCAGCATAATGGCTATGTGGGGCGGTAAGAAGTTGTCTTTTTTGAAATTCGAAATTTAAAATCTCTTGCAGTTGGGATGTTAATTGCTAGGTTTTAGATAAGGCTCGAGCCAAAAATGTTGCCTACATATTTTTAGTCTAGGTAGATTGTTGGCTGCCTTTGACTCCTTTTTGTAAGGCTGTTTTTACTTGCTTCTTTGTGGCACGAGAATTTAATACAAAGTGAGGAAGAAATTCTTGTACCTGTGTGACTTGTTTGATTTCTATATGCCGTCATAATCTAAGTGTTAAGCGAAAACGTGAAGGAAAAGAAGATGACTGAGTCATTGTTGTGTGACTGCCGTGTTGTCAATACTAAAAAAATGACCCTGTAACAATTGACATCATTATCCAGCGTCCATATTCATGCTGGATTAATTAATTGCACATCATTCCCTATTGCGCGCCCTATATATATATATATATATATATATATATATATATATATATATATATATATATATATATATATATATAT